>JBBMOL010003034.1:0-18980 GCA_037954665.1 Laguncularia racemosa | reverse complement strand
CAATTAGCAATTTAAATATTTTGTCAAACACGTCAAATCCGAAATTGTTTGTTTGTTCTAGTCTTAGTGACGCAATAAATTTTGGGTTATAAAAGAGATATCGATTCATGTTATGGAGGTGTGTGATCATGTTTAAATAGGTTATCTTATAATCATCATAAATTTGGGTAGTCTCCTAGATCTTAAGCTATTGAAGATTAAATCCAAAGCGCTTGTCAAAGGGGTTTTTTTAATCAATAAGAAAATAATTCAAACCTTGCGGGGGTTATCGGGGAAGTAAGGAGAGATGGGTTGTTAGAGCTTTTTAAAAACCCATAAAAATTTATCTAGAACAAGAATAGAAAATTTGCTCGATGATAAATTTCCCTAAAATTTAAACCATCTGATTCCCTTTTGGGCTAGTTTACCAATATTGATTTTCTTCCCTTGTTTTTATTTTATTTGATTCCAAAAAAAAACCCCCTTTTCCTTTTTCTATTGTTCCCTTTTTGAATAGAAATATCTTTACCAACCCCTTGGTTGCCCTACACATTTTAATGCAAATCATATAATTGTCTAGGGTGGGTTTTAATTTTTTTTGGTTTCGACACCCATCAAAGACCCATTTTTTTTTCTCCAGAACACTGCTCAAAAGGGGACTCGAGCAGGCTGAATAATACCACCCAACATTTCCTTTACTGCCTCTCAATCTCCCTTCACTTATGTGTATTTTAAAAGGCCACACATTAATTAGCTCAACACCTTCCTTTAAAAGGGAAATTTTTATGTCCGTAGGCCTAAAAGGAGGAAAACTCAATCACTTAAAAAAAATCATTAATTCATCTATAACGATAATAAGGAGAAAATCAACTATTTTTAAATTTCCCATAAAGCCCTTCACATCAAGAGCCCACAAAACAAAAGATCCCAAATCAGAATTTTTAAATAAAGTTTTAAAAGAAAAGCACTTTATACAAATAGGTCCCCATGTAAAATTGCCCCCACCACCTATGGGAATTTTCTTTTCATAAAAACTTAATCAACTCAAACCTCACCAATGTTTGTAACCATGCAACCCTAAATAACCACTCCCTAAATTTCCAAAACATAGCAATCAACTTATAGGCATATCCCCAAATTTAAACAATTTTTATTTCTATAAACCCCACTAGATTTAACTGCATGTCCTCACCAATCTTACCGTAAAAGGCTATTTTTCATTCTTAAAAACCAAAAATCAACCATAATTTTGAAGAAATAAATTTTGAACAGCTTACTATAAACCAAAATAAAAAATTTATAGTTGATGAGTGTCCCTCTAAACTTCTTGTTTGGCCCATTAAGTCCTAAGAAAATAATGATAACCCCAAAACCCTTTATCCCCATTGTTTTTAGTCTAAAGAATGGCTAGTCACAATTGATCTTCCCCCTCCACCCATTTTTCATCTTTTTTTGCCCAATCTCTTTTTCAAAAACGGAATCAAATGATATATTTAGACATTTGTATTTAATGGAAAGGCTTATCACAACAAAAACAAAAACCTTTTATTCTTTTTATTTAAAATTTTCAAAAAAGTCATATTCCTCTACCCTTTCAGCCCATTTGTTTCCGCCCACTATTGCCCAATATTGGGAAACAAATGTATTCCCTTCCCACCAAACACTTGTTTGTTTACCCCAGTAAAGATTTTTTGGAAAACTTTATTTGATTTGCTCTCCATGGGGTTAATTGTATAAGTTCCTATGGACAAAAGATAAAGGCCCAAAGATCATGTAAAGTGAATGCCTAGGAGACATTTTTCTAGCTGCAAATCACCAACATAAAAAGATTGTAATATAGGTGAAAAACCTAAAAGAAAACCTTTCTTGCATTTTGTGATACTTCCACAATTTTACCAATGAAATAGGCTTTTTAAATATGAACACTTAAATTTAAAATTTTTCTCGCAAACCCCCAAGAAAAAATCAAAGAAATTGTAAATTTTGCATTTCTAATGCCAAGAAGTTAAAGCTTTAAAGTCTTCATATATGTCCTAACAAAGCGTTTATTAAGGTAATAAACATTTATATGGATAAAATAGTACTTGACCCTACCTTAGCAATAATTTTTGTTAAAAGTCTCCCAAACAAGTTAAAAAAATGTCAATGAAGCTTTTATACCCAAAAACAATTCATCCCCATCACAAGCTACGATACACTTTTCCCAAACCCTTACTAAAGGATGTAAATTTTAAAAATATTGTTCAACAAAAGCTGCCTTGCATAGGATCAAATCCTTTTAAAATTGGGAATGTTTTCATAGAAGCATTCATTGATACTCTCATAGTCCACCACTGAAATCACCCGTCTCTTTATTCATTTGAGTAGCATTCTTTTTTTTTTTTTAGTCCTCAATTTTTTTTTCCATTGACCACAATTTAGCTAACCACATCATTTTCAATCCCCAATCAACGTTTCCAGGTCGCCTTAAAACATTGATGGGTACTCTCAATTTAAAATTCCTAATCTTTGATTGTCTCTCATTGTCGGCCCCTAAAAGTCTTCTTGGACAATCTCCACCCTCGTTTAATTTCCATTATTGCTAGCCAAATTCCAATTATCTTTTTGGATGAGGGCCTCCTGCGACACCCCGAAAACAATTGTTTTTTCGCTTCAAATCTTCAACTTAATTTTCCCCCGATTTCTACATCACATCAAATTTTTTCTATTTTCCTTTAACAAATCCGTGCTTATATCACTCACTTTTCCCCCCATAAAGTGTTATGTTTGTACAATTAACTTCCCAAATCACTATCTAGTCTTCGATTGGGATGTGGTTTTTGTAATCAACAAACTCTCTTTTCATCTCTTCAGTGCTTATTTAAGTTCCCCTCAAATGCTTTTAAACCCTTTTAATCCATCACTTCCATTCTCTTTCCAATCTTAGCACTTTTCTTTTAAAACCTTACTTTTTACCTATTTTTGTTGTCCCTTCGAGAATTTTCCATAACAGTGCCAATTGATAAGACGTAGGTTTATTAGTGTAATAAAAATTGGGGTTTAAAAAGCATGAAAGTGTGATATAGCAAAACTAAAAAACGGACCCCGGGGTTACTCTCTAAGCAGAAAAAGATCAAATCTAACTTTCTAGTTCTAGAACTCTTTGTTAGGTGTATTCTGGGGTCCCCCCCCGCCCACCCCCCAACCCCCCCCCCCACCCCCCACTCTTACCCCTTATGGACATTTTACAAAAAATTTCCCCTTCCATTATTTTTCGAAAAGACCCTTGCTTATTTACTACATCCTTTTTTACACAAATGCCACTCCACATAACTATACACCACAAAACATTACAACACCCCCTAAAAATTACATAACACTCACACGTAATATGTACAACACAACACAACACAACCAACAAAAACTCACATGACACAATACATACCACAACTTATACTCCAATATATTTGCTTCACCTCCTCCTATATACCTTAATAATGGTTGATGAATTCTAGGGGTTTGTATCACTATCAATGAGTATGAGCATCACTATGTGTGAATAACACTAAAGGTGGAAAAAAAAAAACTAATTAAACTAGATCAATCTGCAAACAAAACAAATATATATATATTGCACTTTGATTGAAAATTCTCAAATTAAACCCCAAAAAAAAATGAAAATTAAAATTGAGGGATAAATCGAATTAAATTGTAAAATCGAACCAAACCATTTTAAAAAAATATAGTAATATTTTATTTGTAACTAAAAAATTCTTTTGTTATAAGAGTACTTAAAATATACAAAAGAATTTTCAATGTACTTTTTTTTAAATGTATGTATTTAAATCGTATTACCATAATTTATAAATCATGTATTAAGTTGACTAAAAATTTTTTATTTATATATTAGCTTTAGGAATAAAATTTAGTTGTTAATAAACATTTGAAATTTCTTGGTTGCATGGATATTGACTCATCAACCTCTTATATGATATTAACATATGTTATTATTAAATGAATTTAGTACTTTTCATATAATATTACATGTTAAGCAAATATATTTTATTAGATAAAAAAATATGGTTTAATTTGTGAATGAAATCGAATTAAATCAAAGTTTATAATTTGTGAAGTTTCTAAATCAAACCATATAGTTTAGTTTGAAGTAATAAAAAAAAACAAATCACCCCGTTAACAACCACATCATGTGCTAGAGTCTATGAAATCCTATCTAAATGAGTTTATTTTAGACTTTTTATGTAAGATAATATGAAGTGTATATATATAAGAGTTTGGGGAAAAAAAAATGGGGCAACTTAGTTCTCATATGCAGCTCAAGATTACATAGAGTCAAAATCCACCATTAAGCAGTGAAATAAGTACTAATAAAATCATATATGTATTTTTTTTTATCTATTTAGAAAGTGACATTTATGGTACTCTAAGTTTGATAAAGTTTCAAATACTGATCCTTAACTATACTTACATGGAACAACTTTTATTGCTATCTTATGAAAAATCTTTTTGCTATGATTTCTTGGATGTTGAAAAGTCTTAACCCATCCTAAGCTTCTACAAAGCTAACCCATGAGAAGAATTGTTCGAATGTGAGCAATTTGCCATGTGCTTTGTAAGTGCAAAGGATGGACATTATATATAACATACAAATAATACGAGGTTGTCAACTAGTCACTACAACGTAGTAAGCAAATACTATTCGTTTGTTGTTATTAGGTTCATCATAAGATTAGAGAAAGTAACCTCACCCTAATCTAGGTTTTGGAGGAGTTTGGTACTATTGATGGTGTAATTTTGTCTAGCTTACTAGTGGGCTTTGATGACCTACAAAAGAGAACACAACTAGAATAGGCGCTGGAGTTTACTTTGACATGGTTACTCTAATGCTTAAGTTAGTTTGCAAGTCATAAGGAAAGGAATACTAGAGTATATGAGAGTATGTGAGTTTAGACCTTTGGCAGGAGTTTGAGCTTGATATATATAGGTTGATTAGCACTCCTAACACCTATGATGTGATGCACCCTCCTTAGGATAAGGAGTTGATGTGATTTTCTAACATAGTTGAACATGATTGGCATAATTATTTTTGTATTAATTTTTTTTTCCATTTAATGATTTAGCATTAGCTATCAATTCTCATTTAATGCTTTGTGTGTTTTAAGGGCTCCATACACATGTCTTATCAAACCCTTTTGAACAGTTTGGCTTTGTTGAGCCCTTTGGGCTTGGCTATGTTGGGCTTTAAGGCTTATAATTGAAATAAACTATCAACAAGTATAATAAAGCACACCGCTGCATCTAACCCAGGCTTGTATAATAGAGATCTACATATCTTTCCCCGCAAAGATCCTTTAGGGCTAATCCCCTTGACTAACTTTCAACTCATACTACAACCTCCCTCTCTTATCACTTAGTTTAGAAGAGGTACGAAACAGGTAAATCTAACACACCTAACTTAAGGCTAGTGTTTGGTGGAGGCTAAATGCAAAATGGAATACTATGCATGGTCAATTTTTTATGGGTGATTATAATTACTTGTAGCTAATAGGTGACTAAACAATTATGTAAACACTCATCAAACATCTGGTAACATTCCATGCTAAAGAAATAGACTCAACTACAACAAAGCAATTCAAGCACATATTATGTATACATAAAAACATACTAGTTACATCCACAAAATAGTGGAAAGGTTCATAATCCCTTAATATAATATAGTACTTTATATTGTTGTAAAGTAGGCCAACTTACTTGGAGTTACATGAAGGGAAATGTAGTCACAATTTTGTGATCATGGATGCTTCCTCTAAAGGTCATAAAATTATCATTGTATTAGAAAAATAATAACAAGTTTTCTTAGTTTCTTTAGCCTACAATACCATTTTCATGTTAAAATCTACTAGTTTCAATTCCTCGTTCAATGATGTTCAAATGCATTTGCAAAGATAATTATGGTGAAGTTTACACAACTTTTTAAAGATTATCAATTTTTTTTGCGGAATTTTCTAAGTCAATAAGTCTATGCCTATGTTAGGTATTTATTGATAAGTCTTTAGTGTCTTAAATATAGTTCATATATTTCAATTTATATCTAATAGTTTTGTAAACTTAGTGTGTCTAATAATTGATTTATTTATATATAACTATCTCTTATTACTAATACGAACCATATCTTAATACAATTGATCATAACTATAGATCTTATGATAAAAAGCCATAGTTTTTGTGGATATTATATTATAGATAAATTATTTGGTGATGGAAGGTCAATATCTAGAGAAAAACAATATATTATTTACCTATTAAAGATATATTCTTAAGTTTTTGAAAAAGACAACTTAGTTGCTTGCCCCTACACTACTAATTGATTGATAGGTTTACCAATATTTTTGTGAATTACACAAAGATTTTATTAAGTACAAGACTACATATTTAGTTGTGCATTGATTCCACTTTTTTTTTTTTAAAAAAAACTATTTTTAATAATGTGTGACTTGTGAAAGGTGTCGCAATAAACCACTTAGCATGGGTTCTAAGGATGAAAAGGACCCCAATGCTTGTAAAAATCTAACTTTTCTTGTTATTGTTAGGAACTTAATGCATTTAAACATTGCCTTTTTTATTATCCTTAATGTTATATACTAGACTAGCTAAATTTGCAAGGGAATAATTAGGTAAATTGTGAATAATTGAAACTTTATCTAAGGACTTAAGCACTAATAACCTTTTGTTAAGCCTTTTAATAGTCACACATAACAAATTGAACCATTTACCTTTTTTTCTTTTTCTTTTCTTTTGTTAAAAAATTCCAAGTTCAAATTAGCTTGTTTTAGTTCATTTTTTAGTTTAGTCCACATGTCAAGCACATGTGCATTGCCATGTGTTGCCCTTAGTCAATGCATCATTAATTATTGGTCATTATAATTATAGAGAATGAACAGTGAAGAAAATGGAAAATTGAATTAAAGTGCAAAAGAAATAGAATAGAATTATGATTATTATTACATTCCTATTATATAGTTCAGTTGATAAAAATAATGTGATGAATTACATTAGCATAGAATCAAAATATCAATTATAAAAATTAAAACTCAATATCATTCTATCTTCATCCTAATATCAAGTGATGCTTATAAGATAAAACATTTATAATAAAGATGATAAATAAACAACAGATATAAATTGCTATTAAATATTTTTATAATAGTAATTTATTAAAACTAACTATTTAGTATATAAAATTTGATCGAGAACATTCGTACAAGTAACTTTATATGGGAAAAAAGTGTAAAATGTTGCAAGTAAATTGCATTTAAAAGAATCAAATTACTTAAATGAAAAATATATAAAATGAAGATGGTAAAACGGACATTTTTGAAAGTACAGGTATCTTACTCGTAAGTCGTATTATTCTGCTTTTGCAAATTTAGCTTTTCGAAAACCGTAAGGCCGCGCGCTCTGCAATATTTCCTCTTTTTCTAATGGTAACGTTATCCATTATTCCTCTCGTTTTCATCTACTCTAGGGTTTCTACAAATTAATCCAAATCCAGATCTCCAGACAAAGCTCATCACCTTCATAATCGTAAATTTTAATTCCATAACTCTCCAAAACCCTAAAACACTGCTTCACTCGATCCCCCCAAAACAGATATGGCCACAGAGTCTTCTGAAGGAGAAGAAGAAGGAAAGTTGACTGGAGGAAGCTCAGTACTTGTAGTTGACGATGATCTCAGAGAAGTGGGCAAAAAGGCTGCTTGGAGTGTGAGCTCTTGTAAGCCTGGTTATGGAGTCTCTTCACTTCGAGATGACAATCTCGATACTTACTGGCAGTAAATTACCCATCACCTTTTTTTTTTTCTTCTAAAAAATTCGGGTAAGCATTTTTTGGGGTAAAGTTTGTAACTTTAAGATGCCTTTTTTTTTTTAGGTCGGATGGTGCACAGCCCCATTTGGTGAATATTCAATTTCAGAAGAAAGTCAAGTTACAAGTATTGACTATTGGTTTGCTTTTTTATCTCTCTCTTTATAGCTCTGGTGTTGTCACTCCAGAAATATTTGGAGTCATTGGCCTTGTTTCATCAAAAATGATGAGATCCATTTTTCATCTCTTTTGGATAAGTTTACAGAATCAGGTTTCGTGGAATCCAGCTTTATGGCTTCTAATAATAAATTACATGAGCATGTGTTTCGGGATTTATTAGAATCTCAATAACCAATCAGAGATGGAAATCAAATTTCAAGAAATTTAGAGGCAATGATCCTCAGGAAAAGCTCATTCACGACAATATAATTTGGATTCAAATAAATTTCATGGAATTGGTCAAATTTATTTTATTCTTATATTAATGGTCGTTTGGTGAACATGTAAGGATGAATAAAAATGTGGTCCCCTAGTATTAATTCCTTGGAATTTCATTTTGCATTTGAAACTGGAGTCATAGGACTATAATTCTTATCCTGCTATTACATCTTCACCACCATCCCACTAAAAACAGGAATGAATTTGGATTTCACAGAATTATATTACATGCCATAAAATAAAATGACTCCACCTATTCCAACCCCCACCCTTTTTTTTTGGTGCTTGAATGTACTTTATAAGTACTGGTATTTGAGTTTGACATATATGTTTGCAATGGATTTGATGAAGCTGGTCGTTTTGTATGTTGATTTTAAACTTGATGAGGCTATACACCGAATAAGCTCTCCATCCGTGCTGGTGATGGATTTCATAATTTAAAGGTTAGTTGATCTAACTTAAATTTCTCTCTCTCTTTTAAGAGAAGGCACCTGCTTGGCCTTGTGAACTTACATGTTATGAAATTCAGTATTTTACTTATCTTGATAGTCCTTGGGAATAGGGATTGGACAGTTTCACTTCATTGAATTTGAAATTGTCAAATGAAAGAAATTCTAAATGTCAAAATGTTTCCCACTTGATCAAGAGTTATTTTTCAAAAGCAGAAAAAGAAAAAGATAGAGTGAGAAAATGCTCTCTCCTCTCTACCCTTGCCCCAGCCCACACCCCTAGAGGACTACTTCCTTTAGGTAATAACACACACTTACTTGAGACCACCACCACCTTTGTACCTGCCCTACCCCCATCTGCCGTCCACCACACTCATTGACATTGTTCCTGATGAGGGGCGGAATGGCTAGTAACCCCCATTCGCCAAACAAGGTTGGTGATACTCAATAGTCGACCTTGGTCGATCAAGCCCCAATGGATTTCTCCGGAAATCAGAATACCAAAACCAATGGCATGGTCCCAGAGGTGCAGTGCAAAGGAAGTCCCAAAAAAGGAAAAAAGCAAAAGTTACTTTTGCTAACTCAAAAAGTAACCATGTGGACAATGCTAAAAGAGAAATTTTGGAGCCAAGTGCCAGGTCAAATTAAGACGCCACGCAGCAGGATGTCCCCACCTTGATGTCTACCCATCACTGGCAACTCTCCTCTGCCTCCTTCCCAGCCTACTTGCAAAACCACCTTGGATAAAGTCAATGGTTTTCAGGAAAGAGAGGAGGGCTGAAACCACCAACCACCAGCCACAACAACATAACCACCAGTAACAAGTCGTATGCAATACCTACGCATCTAGTCATGCCGCATGTAACCATGACTCTAGCCTCCGTTTCATCCCTTTGGCTAGGAAAGGTCCCATTCCCTGGGTTTCTATATCATTAGCTGTGGAGGAGAGAGGAGTAGATCATTGGGAATCAACACTGTAGGTTACTTCCTTGGCCGGAAAATATCCTACTCACTAGTCAAAGCTACGACTTTCCACTTATGGAAGGAACATGGAATCCTTGATGTTCTGGGCAGCAAGGATGGCATCTTCTATTTTAGATTCGCTCAAGGATGGATTTAACACCTATATTGGAGAAGCATTGGTACTTTGCCCAAAGATTTCTAATGCTGCAAAAATGGCGGAGGGGAATGTTGCTTGACAAGCCCAACCCACCAATGGCCCGATTTGGGCACAATTGAACGCCATGCCTTGTAAGTTTTAAATGCTGATAGGATTAGTCACATTGCAAGTGGTGTGGGCATCCCTCTCAAGGCCGATACATTGACCATGTCACGTCAGAGGGCTAACCATGCTAGAATCTTAGTGGTGATCGATTCATGGGATGAGCTCATTACCCAAGTGGAGGTGGTAAGGGCTGATGGTGGGATTGCTTTGATACATGTTGAATATTAGTGGCTACCCCCTAGGTGTGGCGAGTGTAAGGTGTTTGGCCACAAGTGAGGTGGCCAAGTCCCAAAAATGCAACCCCAAGTTGCGCCTGGCCAACACACTATCAATGGGGAGCAATAGAGGTCAGTTTGTCGTACTGGAAAGGGGAAAAGGGCGACTGGTGCAGAGGTGGAAGGAGCGGGCAAACCACCGGGAACTCCAAGCCATCGAGGGAAAGGGGAAGATAAGGAGGAAGTCAAGAAGTCGCCTGCAGATGGAAGCTCCTTGATCGAAAATATAAACTTAGAACTGGAGGTAGAGGGAAAATATGGAAAGTAGACCATATCTGAGCAGGAAAAGGAGGACACCATGGAACCTATGGTGGCTGAGCAACCCATGGAGAAGGCAACGGTATGCTCCTTAGAAGATATGGCTGTTGAGAAACCGAACACTACTCCTTCCACAGCTACGGATACCAGGGGGCACAAATTTGTTGTGCAAGATGGCCTGGTGGTGAACGGTAGAGAGGAGAAGGAGGAGGAGATGGATGAATTTGAGAACACACCCCTCAACAAGCTGATATCCCAATTACACCAACCACTTGGGAGCTCTTCCAAGAACAGTAAAAGTTCTACATCCTCTAGCCGACGGAAAAAGAAACAGCGCAAGAGGAGGGGAACTTTTACCTAGCAATTGCGATCTCTCAACATCATGTATATAACAGCTTGGAATATATGGGGATTGAATGATTCCATAAAGATCGCGGAAGTCCAAAGAACTTGTGAAGCCCAATGAAATAAGTCTGATTGACCTCCTTGAAACAAAGGCCAATCCATCCAACGAAGATGCCATTAAGAATGTGCTAGGGCATTAGTGGCAGGTGTGGATTAACACAGCTGCAAGAAAACGCATTTGGATAGCATGGAAGCAAAGGGATTGGAATGTTAGGGTGGAGAGAACACATGCTCAATTCGTACATTGTGCAGCAACCAACCTACGTAACAATCTAGTCTTGGTCTAAACGTTTATCTATGGGTCTAATAGTGACAGGGAAAGAAGATCCTTATGGCTAAATCTAGAGGGTCTAGCGCCTTCACTAAGTTGTTGTCCTTAGGTGGCACTAGGTGACTTTAATACCACGAGATTCCTATTGGAAAAGAAGGGGGGAAGGATGAGAATAACGGAAGCTATGGCTGACCTCCAAAACTGCATTGCAAATGTGGAATTGGAAGATTTGAGGCGATCGGGGGATCTCTTCATATGTGTCCAACAAACAAGAGTCAAACCCTATATTGAGGAAGCTCGATAGAATTATGGTTAATCACTGCTGGCTTAGCACTCTCCCAAGAACATAGGCCAAATTTCTTCCACCTATGTTATCGGATCATTCATTGGCAATCATATACTTGGACTACGGGCTAGGGAATAGAAAAGTCCCTTTTAAGTTTTTCAACTTTTGGGCTGATCACAAGGATTTCAAGGAGATAGTTATTAGCATCTGGAAGTGGGAAGTGATGGGTTCCAAGATGTTCTAGGTGGTGAAGAAACTCAAACAACATTAAGGCGGAATTTAGAACCTTGAACCGATTTGAATTCTCCAACTTGTCCAGCCAGGTTAAGGAAGCAAAGGACCACCTAGTTCAAGTCCAAACTTTGATGCATTGCCACGGGGAACACTGCTTGCATGGAAGAAGAGAGGGCTGCCTTTAGAGCATATTACCTACTGCGAGGGGCTGAGGAGAGCTTTTACAAGCAAAAATCAAGAACCAAGTGGTTGAAGTTAGGAGATAAAAAAACCTCATACTTCCGCAAAGGAATGAAAAGCTTACATAATTGAAGTGCCTTGTATCGCTTGACTAGGGAGGATGGTAGTGAGGCGGTTGGAGAAATTGAAGTAAAAGCACTAGCAGTAGGTTACTTCCAGCAACTCTATGACAAACCTCCTACGTTTGGCAGCCTGGAGGACGTTGGAGACATGGTGACTTGGACCCCAAGTGAGCAGCAAAGCAACGAGCTTGATGCTCCATACACGGATGATGAGATCAAATGGGGCTTCACATCACAAGCTAATGAAAAAGCATCGGGACCAGATGGTTACACGACAAGATTCTTCAAAGAGGCTTGGGGAACCATTGGTGAGGACTTGATTGCTGCAACAAGAGAATTTCTATTGTTTGGTCATCTACTCAAGCAAATCAACACCACGATCATATCCTTTGTGCCTAAGGTGGCAAACCCCACCAAGATGGGGGATTTTTGTCCCATAGCTTGCTGCAATGTACTTTACAAGACAATCTCCAAAGCCCTTGTGGCATGCATCAAGAAGGTCTTGCCATTTTTGGTTGGTAAGGAACAGTCGGCCTTTTTCCGAGAAGAAGGATAACAGACAATATCTTCATTGCGCAAGAGTTGATGGCGGGATACCACTCACATTCGGGAACACCAAGATGCACCTTAAAGGTGGACCTACAAAAGGCTTATGATACAATACATTGGGATTTTCTATTGGCAGTCCAAAGGCGATGAAGTTTCCCCAACACATGTGCACACTCATAGCATAGTGCATCACCACCCTAAGTTTTCCATTAACATAAATGGAGAATTGATTAGTTATTTTGCGAATAGGAGAGGGTTGAGACAAGGGGACACTATCTCCCCCTGTTTGTTTGTATTGGGTATGGAACTGCTCTCCACATCATTGAGGAGGCTAACTTCTAATCTCCAATTCTCTCTTCATTGGCGATGTAAGTCTGAAAAACTAACCATCTCTATTTGCAGACAACCTACTTATATTTACACATGGCAATGTTGAGTCCATATCATTGGTCACGAAAACCTACAACAATTTCACACTATTTTTGGCTTGGAGGCAAATAATAATAAGAGCAGTATATTCTTCTCCAATGTCGCATTGAGGACCAAAGATGACTTCCTTTGTACCACTCGATTCCGTGAAAGGGAACCGCCAGTACATTACCTAGGGGTTCTGCTCATATCATCGAAGCTCAAGAAGGTGGATTGTGAGGCACTCCTAGAGAAGATCTTAGCATGCATCACCTCTTGGACATCTAAGTACTTGTCTTATATAGTAGATTACAACTAGTAAAATCAGTTCTATTCTCTATGCAGGTATACTGGTACTCTGTATTTATTCTCCTAAGTCTGTCATAACAGGAATAGATCAGTTACTTAGGAACTTCCTATGGAGCGGTCAGCTTAACACATATATTAAGGCCAAAGTGCTTTGGGAGAATATGTACAAGCCGTTTGAGGAGTGGGGATTAGGAATCCTGAATATGCAACAGTGGGAATAAGGCTATCTAAATTAAACACATATGGCACCTATGTAAGGATGGTCTGAAGAGCTTATGGCCATAATGGGCACATGTTACCCCGTTGAAAGGGAAAAACTTTTGGTTTGCTAAGGCACATGCTGTATGTTCATGGTCTTGGAGGAAGCTACTGAAACTAAGGACTACTGTTCGAAACATGCTTTCAATGGGAACCCAATAATGGGTTAGAGATATCACTATGGCGATTATTGGCTCTCAATAGGTCCTTTGGATACGATATCCAGTGCTAGAGAGATGGGTAGCACTGGATTCCCCCCCACAACGAAACTTTGCTTTCTAATGAATGAGATGAATGGAGTGTTCCAGCTACTCCGTTTTGGAATAACATCCATATACCACTCTCCTTACGCCCGAATGTCTCTCTCCCAGATCGTCTTCGTTGAATACATTCGAGTTTAGGAGAGTACACCATCAGAAGTGGCTATGAATTCCTCAACCTTCCAGATACTGCAATGCCATGTGGTAAAGTGATCTGGAATAACACCTCTTTGCCGAGGTATTCTTTTATACTATGGCTAGCTTGGCAAGGAAAACTGGCGACTCTAGACAGAATGATCTCTTGAGGAATCTCAACATTTGCAACATGCTTTCTTTGTAACCAAGGAATAGAAAACCATGATCACTTTTTCCTCACTTGCAGTTACACATCGCTGATATGGAGTTTGGTTTGTGATCGCTTACAGTGCCTTTCCTCCTTTCACACATGGCAAGGAGCTACAAATGCTTTGATGGCGATGGTGGATTCTTCGGTCCCGATAGTTAAAACATGGAGTGCTGCCTTAGCGGCGTCACTATACTGCATATGGCGAATGCGTAACAGCGTACGCTTAGGGGGAAATCTATTTATTGTAGGTTCTATTGTAAACTAGATTAGAACATATACTACTCTAATGTAGGATAGAGTTTGAACCTTCTTAAAGCCTTTCTTTGTGTTTGTACCATTGTTGTATGTTATATTTGCCACTGTGATATAACTGTTCTTTTGGATTAATAAAATTACATTTATCCAAAAAAAGAGTTTATTTTCAAATTTTTAAGCTTATAGTTTCACTGTTTATATTACTTTAGTAAAATTGTAGATGCTGGTAAGCACTATTTCATATACAGTGAGTCATTGCAGGGACTATTTGAAATTTTCATGCTATTTTTTTTTCTGGAAGATTTGAGCATCTAGAGTGACAATTTATCTGGGTTTCTTTCATTATTCATATTTTCCTTCAATAATATGTGTAGGATATAAAGACTGTAGAGCTTGCCAATCCAACTGGATGGGTCTCTATATCCCTCTCAGGAAATGATCCTCAGTAAGCATTAAGAAAATAATTTCCTTCATCTCTCCTTCAATTTTTTCTTTGTTGATATCCTGTCATAAACCTGTCTCTACCATAGTGTCCTGTTCATTATTTGGTGCACTTTAGTTTCTCATGATCAATCATCGCCTTAGTAAATGTGTATCAATACCTCTTGAGTTATTTAGGATGAAGTTCCAATAAAATGAATCAGAGGGTTTAACATTGTTTCACTTTTGGTGTGCATCTGCAGTGCCATTGCTTCTTAAAAGAGCCTGTGACATTAACATAGAGAAAATCATAGTTCATGGACAAACCAAAACTGGAAGAATTCTTTAGAAGTATGTAGCTTAGTAAGACCTGGCAAAAATTTGTGTATAACCACCCTTTTATGGAAGATCAATGCAATCATTATGTTACTGATGCGATAACACTAAGTGCGAGTACCAGCTAGAAACAGTGTATTGGAATCTTCCCTGGCTACTCCATAAGTGAGCTTATAATCAACATGTCCTCCCAAAAATGGATAGTCAATGATTTAAGTTGAATGGAAGAGAAATACGGGCAAGAGGATATTGCTCGTGATCATTTGGTTTCTTGAAATTAAAGCAATAAATCTCTTCTGGTCTCTACCATTTAATGAATTGCTAATTGCTACCAAAAGGGCATTGCACTAAACACCAATAGTGGGTTGGCAAAGTGCTTAAAATTCTGGAACTCTTGCAATACCTGAGGCCCTGGATTCCAATCCTGCAAAGGCTAATTCTTGAAGCTACCTACATGGCATTGCCTGCATCTTTTCCATACGTATGGGTATTGAATTTCAATCCTGTGATAATTATAATTAACAGATACAATTCCTCTGATCTTTCTTAATCCTCTTCCAAGAATGTTTGCTCAGGACTTCCTTCAGATCTTTATTTTATCAGTGTTGCCAAATCCATCTTAACAGCAACATCTTTTAAGGTACCGATCATGGGCCTCTAATTAATTTCACAAGATTTGCCATTTAATAAATTGAATTCTGATTTATGTACTCATATAGATATTCAAAAAGGTAAATTACCATGTGTGTTTTCCATGAAATAGATTTACTTACCTCCAAAATAAAAGATGAATATTTGTCTATGGGTCTTAGAAGCGTTTTCCCAGGTTTTGCTGTAAAATTGTTCTGTGATGGCCTCAGATGCTCTGATCATTAAATCATATGAACTTAGACTAAAGCAGAAGGTCCTGTTACTCAGTTCGATATCACCAAAGTTTAACAACTAGAACTTGTTCTACTTCTAGCTGCAAGTTTGCCATTGATCTTCTAATAGTTGGTCTTATGCTCCTTTATTGTTTCTTTACAGTGTTCTTCTGTATTAGATTGTATTCCTAGTTGTAGATGTGACTTCTCAGCAATAGTACTAAAACTTCTCTAGAACTTCTCTCTCTCATGGCATAATCTCTCAATACCACTAGCTGGAGGGTGACTTTACTTGAAAGACTTGAAATTCTGAAGATGACTAAAGACCTGCATAGTTGGTAGATATACCTACAGGACAAAATCCTGTTGGCAGAGATGGTGTGAATCTTAAAGCCCTTTAATAGCCCTGCTCTACTATACCTGTTTAGTGTATCAGCATGTTCAGGATTAGAACATAGGTAAGTAAAAATGGTCTCCTTATATATAATGCGTTATCCACTACCAAAAGCAGGTAGCTGATTGTCAGCAGGTGCTGGTATGCAGATAAACTGAAGTTACTTGCAGTCCAAAGGGCGAGACCTGTACTTTTTCTTGTTCTTTGTACAAGTTGTACTTAGCCTGTTGTCAGTCAAAGGATAAAGAAGTAATTTGGACTTTGAAACTTATCCTTTCGATCCTCAAGCAAATGAAAGAAAAAAAATGCAGTATAGAAGAGTTATGTTGAAAAGTGGCAGTTCATTTAGTGGAGACATTTTCCAGATTCCCTTAAATTTTATTACAATTTAGTATTGTCACATATGGTAGTTGTGCATAAAAGTGTTGTAACTAGTAGTTTCATATGTTATATGATGTGAGAAGAAAGTGGGTATCTGGCAGTGGCTGATGTGGTGGTTAACTAGTGAAAATTTATTTTATTAAAAATGAGGAAATGATTTCCTTTGTTTTAGAAATGAATTGGTTTTCCTTGCATTTCATTCTTAACATGGACACCACTTACCAAAATACGCAGTTTGCAACTATGCTCACTTCCTACCACAGGATTTCTATGAAACAAGTACAACTTCACTGTTAGCTTGAAGATTAGTTTAGGTGAAGAATGCTGGCATCTAAATTTTTTTGCTAATTAAGGATGCCAACACATAGAGATGTGAGTAGTGAAAAAATCCTTGGTGAATGCAAGCCACAAGGGCCAGATGTCTGTTGTTATCTTTTAGGCTGTGACTTTGTGATTAAAATCATATTTTGTGTCACTTGTTTCGCTAGTATATGTAGAGACCAAAAAATCTATCTAAAGGGGCCAAATTTGCATGATTTCTTTCAACCATTTGAGAGCTATTTCATTATGTTTCACCAACATTATTTCTGTGCAGGGAAACCTTTGTCAACACATTTATGTTGCAAATTGCTGTTCTGTCAAATCACCTCAGTGGGCGAGATACACATCTTCGCCAGATCAAACTCTATGGACCTCGATTGTAAGTATGATATTGCCATTCAAGTTATCAATGCCACAAATTTGGCGCATTATCAATTGAGTACCTGGCCGTGTGCATGGAAAGTTGACTTTGCAATGACTAGTTCTTCTATTCTATCTTAGTATCTCCTTCCTCATATGCAGGAATCCTATTCCACATCAACCGTTTCAATTTACATCAATGGAATTCATCACTTACTCCTGCATAAGATAGCAAAGATAATTCAAGAGTTAGGCAGTTCTTAGACTGGGAAAGCATAAGCTTGTGACTCAGAGAGGAAGCGCTGTTGTTCCATGAGCTGTCTGAAAGCTCAAGAGCTCTAGCAGTCTTCACATTCACCTGGAGATTAATTTAAATAATGGCTTGCCGTCAACTGCTCCATCAATTATCCTCTCGGAAGAGTTTTTCCAAGAGATGTGGCTTTGTGTTTCATTGTCTGTGTGAGCGATTAATCTTTTCACCGTTTACATTGTCAAATTATGATGTATTAAAATAAGTTTTCTTTCTTTTTTGCTTTTCTTGCATTCTTTCTTTTTTTTTTTGTTTTTAAACTTCTCCCGGTCTTCAGGAAGAAATGTCAAGTCGATGCAAGGATCATACTTTTGCTTATCTCTTGTGTGGACAAGAGAAATCTGGGCGAGTGAAATGGGTTTTTAAACACCTACAATTGTATCAATCGAAGGCTGAGCGCTCTATCGAATTGTTTATGCACCCTTGCTTTTAAACTTCTATATGGAAAAGTCACCTATTCCAATGGAAAGGATATAAGATTTTATCAAAAAAGATTCTCGGACAAGCAATTTAAGGGGACATCCATGTCGCAAAACCCACTAGAAAGTACAACCTAGAGTTTAAATCCCTCGAAAGGACAAGTTAAAAAAAAACAGATGGTTCTACTTTGATGGAAAACACAAAAAAAAATTTATTTTTTAGTGTAAATGTCGAGTCATTTGACAAAAAGCGATTTCCTTCTTGCCCGGGAAGCATTGCCCAGTGTTGAGAGGAGGAGAACCTTTTATCAAACACTTATATTGAGATCCTGTGTAAATGTTAAGAAAGTGGGTTTCCCCTATTAAAAAAACGCATTGCGTACGAAAGAAACACAAAAAAAGCAATCGTAGGGAAAAACATTTATTGAAAAACAAAAGTCATTTTCTGCAAGTTTTCTCATTGTCAAAAGGACCCAAAAATTTACAAAACAAAAGAGAAAAATGGAACCACAAAATTTTTTTATACTCATGAACAAAATAGGGCAATGATACAAACCCAAAAGGGTGATGTTACAAACCCCCCCAAAACCAAAGCACCCCCTTCTTGTTTTTCCCTTTCCCCGCTTGATTTTTCATAGTAGAGATTTTGTCCCTCCACTCTAACTTCCCGCATTTACTACATTTGTTCAAAATTATCCAAGCTTTCGCCTTGTGTTCCACTAGAACGCCATATCCAAAAAAACTTGATTAGCTTATTCAAACTCCCCTGGATACCAAACAGCCTCATGCCCCTTTTCCCTTTTTTTCCT
>JBBMOL010003033.1:0-18984 GCA_037954665.1 Laguncularia racemosa | reverse complement strand
CCACCCCACGGATTCAGCCCCCTTAAAGAAGCGGGGATTGACACTTCCCCTCCCGCAAAGGCCCCCCGGAACCCCGGGAACAGCCAACCCCCCCGCCGGCCCCGCCCGACCCGTTTTCGCCCCCGACCGACCCGCCCTTCCCCCAAAACCGGATCCGGGAAAGTCGGTTTTTCCCCCCCGGTTTTTTTTTTATTTTTTTTTAATTTAATTTTGTTTTTTTTATTTTTTTTGAATTAATTATTAATTTATTATTTGTTATTTAGTTATTTTTTTATTTATTATGTGTTTTTTAATAGTGGGAAAATGTAAAAATTTAGATTTTCTGAATTTAATAAGTAGAAAAATAATAAAAAATAAAAAAATAGATAAATAAAAATAAAAAATAAAAAAAAATAATAATAAAAATTTAAAATAAGAAAAATAATAAAAAATTAGGAAAAAAAAAATCATAAAATTTTAGATGTCAAATAGGATAGATAAAAACAAAATTCCCCAAAAAAAAATCACAAAAATTTCTCAAAAATAATGAAAATCAAAAAAAATTCCAAAAAAAAACCAAAAAAATCCCCAAAATCCAAAAATCCAAAAAAATTTAAAAAAAAAATCAAAAAAGTCTAAAAAAATCATAAAAAGACAAATAAAAATTTTAGCATTAGAGAAACTTTTTCCCAAATAAAAAAAAATCGATGTTTTCCCTCAAAAATCTTTTTCAAAAGAAATCAAGCGGCTTAGAGGTTTTTTAGGAAAAACCCCCAAAATTTAAGAAAAAAAGAAAGAAATTAAAAATTTTAAAAATTTTACCAACACTAAAGTTTTTTTAGAAAAGCAAAAAGGCTTTTGTCCTAAGTAGCGGGTACGTAGGCCCCCATTTCGGGTCAACCTATAAAATAATTGAAAAATCCTTTTTCTGAATAAATTCAAAGACATAACAAAATTTAAAAGAAAAACAATGAAACACATTTCTAAAATGAACAATTTTTTGGAGATTAGGTGGTAAACCCAAGGTTTTAATAGGTTTGCCCCCCACTTAGAAACTCTGGTTTTCCCTTTTTTTCACAAAAAAAAGAAGAGGGAAAAAAGACGACAATATCCAAAATTAAAACTAATCCCCCCCTGTAGCTTAAATTTACTTTTTTCCCCCCAAAAGTTGGGTGGCGACTCCAAAAATCAAAAAATTCCTAATAAGTCGAGGATCTAGATTAATGGCATAGGGTTTTGTTTAGAGGTTGGAATGGGGAATTTAAAAATTAGACCCACACCCCGGGGTTTTTCCAACCGTTAACTTCTGTTTCTCCAATCCTTTCCGGGTTTATGGAATCCTTTATCAAAACCCCTTAAGTGTTCTTAAGTCGTTTCGTCGACTTTTGTGATCGTCTGGCGGCCTTCAAGAGGATCCACATTCCCTTTTTGACTTGTCTCATTGGATCTCATCAGGTTTATTTAAAATCCCCTTGAAAACGTCACTTCTCTTTTGGAAAGGGTTTTTTAATGAGGTTTTCTTTTGAATTTGTGGATTATTTTTCGTGGATTAATGAGATTAGGTGTTGTTAAGTATTATCTTGTGGTATTACAAATTTTTTTTGAAAATTTGGATTTCATCATACTTCATTAGGGGTTTAGTGAATTAGCCCCTTTTGGATCGGTTTCACTTTTTTGAGATTGTTTTTTTTTAAGTCTTTTGATTGTGCTTCTTAGTGGAATTGGCAACATTAAAACATGGGGGATCAAATTCCTGACATAATATCAAGTCTTGCCTCCCTGCTCAATGTTTTTAGTCGCTGAACAAATTCCTATTTGTTTGCTCAAGAATAAAAATCTTTCCAAACTCTTTTCTACCTTCATGTCTGAATCTAAATCCCTTTCCCTTGCCTGTTGATAATCAAATTTTTCCACCATAAGCAGCATATCCCGAAAATTCAAAGACCAATAGATCAGGTGTTATCATCAATTCATAGCATTCAAAGAGACCCCTTTATAAAGGGTATTTTTCATGTTGTATCTTGCGATTGGTATATATTTATTGTCAATTATTAGAAATTTTCCAAAAAAAAGAACTTTAAAATTGCATTTTGTTAATTCTTAGGGGTTTAAAGGATTTAAGATGTAATGATGCAAAAAAAATGAAGAAATCACAAGCAAGGGGTGAGACAGGTCGTGCCTAAAAAAAGAAGGAAAAAAATAAATGCGAGAAGCTTATGGGTTATCCCACGGCCTGGTTTTATGTGGGGCAGTAACAACCCCTTACACACGGCCCGTGCCTAAAAGAAGAAGGAAAAAAATAAATCCCAGAAGTTTTGGAGTTATCCCCGGCCCTGGTTTATTGGGAGCGTAACAACCACATTACACCGCCGTGCCCCATGTGGCGGGTGCCGAATTTTCATATTTTTGTGCAATTTTACTTTTCGGGATAAAAAGGGGGGGTGAGAAAAAAGAAAAAAACGACCGGGGGGAAGGAGAGGAGACTTTGAACAAGGGGATTTGAGAATTTTTGTTTTAAAAATTTAGCTTTTTAAGGGAATTGAGATTAAATTTAATTGTATTCCCATCAATTGAGATCAAGTTAGAAATCTTGAAGAGTTGTTTTGGGATTTATTTCCAGATTTGTAATATTGGGACTTTTTATCCTAATCAATTTTGCATTTTGTGAATTGGTTTTTATGTTTTTAAAAGGATTTTTTAACATTTTTCGTTGAATTTTTTTTGTTGTTATTATTGTAGGGTGGCAAATTTATTTGGGGAATAGTGGATGAAGCCTGTTGCAAAAATGATCATGTAGTTTGGTTTGAGTTGACATATATGGGGTATTCAGTTGAGAATTCTATAATTTCATTTAATTGTGATAAGATTGATTGTTGAAACCAAAAATAAAAAGTGGAAAATGGGTTTGTTGGGAAAATTCTTAAAAATAACTTGAGTCAATGCGAAAGCGGCGAAAATTTGGTTTAATTAGGGTTCATATAGAGATTAAAGTATTTTCTAATTAATTATTCACGAGAGATTGGGGATAATTGTTTTAGGGCATAAGGCGACATAGCATTAAAAAATGTTTGGAGTATTTTTTGGGGAACCTCTGTTAATTGAGATATAAAAGTGGATAATTGATTTGAGGTTTAAAATGTTGAACTCACGGAATAACCCCATATAAGTTTTTTTTCAAATAACTTAAGGGTAGTTTGTTTTGCATGATGGGGTAAATTTTAAATTCCCCTATGTTCTTTGGAAGATTTTAAAAGAATCTTAAATTCTATTAGATAGAATTTTAATTTAATTCTTTAGTTAAATATAAAAAAAAAAAAGATTCCTTTTTTAATTACTAAATATCATATAATTATTATAGGTTTGGTATTTTTTTAGCCCTCCAGGGAAACAATACTCTACTATCATATATTACTTTTTGCGCCCAGTATATTGCTGCGGTTTACTTTTAAACATTTCAAAAGTGATCAGTTTTTGGCGCCGTTTGCCGGGGACTAAAAGTATTAGATTTGTAGCTTTTTGGGAATTTTGGTGCATTTTTTTGTTGATAGTGTGTCTTTATTTTTGTCTTTTCTTGGGGTTTCCCGCAAAGGAGTAGGATCTTGAACTTTTTTTCCCCAGATCTGAGATAAACGTCTTACATCGTTGAGAAAAGGAATAGACAGGGGGGAGAGAATAAGAGGGAAAACAGGCAGATAACAATAAAAAATTTCTATTTAGGCTACCCCCGAACTTCGCGATTTTTTTAGTCCCCAACTGTTTAAGGACCCCAATTTTGAAGGCCAACTATTAGGGCCCAAAACTTTTGAGTTGAAGTCGCATTTTAAGATGGTGCAATCAAAACAGTTTTGGTTGGGTATACACAGAAGGGCCCTGTAGCACAAGCAAGGGTTCCTTTTTCTAAATTTATAAAGTGAAAGGTGTTTTTGATGATGCATAAGCTGCAAATTTTTCCTTTCTCATTGAAGGATAAGGCAAGAGTTGGTATTTCCCTTTCCTCAAAATTTTGTTACCAAAGGGCTGAACTTTAATCAATGTTTTTAGAAAATTTTTCCCCCTATACGTACTGCCCAAATAAGAAATGATTCACCCAAATTTTCAAGTTTGGGTGAATCATTTATGAGGCTGGGGAAAGATTTAAGGAAACAAAACCGGGGTGTCCCCACCAGGCCTACCTGTAATCTCCTGATTTAGGTATTTTACTTAGTTTGGTGACACTATAGGTCATTAGTAGATGCGCAGTGGAGGTGCTTTTTGGGGAAAACTCACTGAACCAGTGCTTTAATTGAAGAAAAGGCATCCCGGCCATAATTGGGAAAATGAGAGGGAAATCAAAAACGATCAGTTGTGATATCGATTTTATTTAGCCAGTTGGTGGGTCTCACTACTCAGGTAAGCAAATTTTTTCTTCTCAATCAGTTAATGCTAACTTGCTTGTTAGTTGTGACTTATGTTAGGACCACGCCCTCTTTGGAATGTCCATTGGGAAACTTTCCAGCATCATCCAATAGAGAGCAAGATATTTATCATTGTGGCATTACAATTATATCTTTGAACATTTGGATTTCATCATATCTTCATTAGGGTTCACGTGAATTACCCCTTGGGGATCGGTTTTTCCCACTTTGACTTGAGATTGTTTTTTTCTTAAGTCTTTTGATTGTGCTTCTTAGGGGAATTAGGCACATCATCTAATCATGAGGGTATCAAATTCCTGCACATAATCATCAACTGTCTTGCCTCCCTCAAATTCATGGGGGTTTACAAATTCCTGCAAATAATCTTAACTGTCTTGCCTCCTTACTCAATGTCTGTAGTCGCTGAACAATTCCTTTTTTGTAGTGCTTAAGAATAAATCTCTTTTTCGCACTCTTTTCATACCTTTCATGTCTGAATCTCAACCTCCCTATCCCTATGCCTGTTGATAATCAAAATTTTCCACCATAAGGCAACATATCTTGAAAATTAACAGTAGCCAATGGGACTCAGGTGTTATCATCAATCTCATAGCATTCAAAGAGTCCCTCAACCTTGTCCTCCCAGTCCAGATAATCATCAGCGATCCCTTCCCATCAAAAAAAGGGCATATGCAGCTTTACATTTCCAATCCTCGAGGTGGCCTGAAATCCCTAATTTGGGTAAGGATTAGCCCCCAAAGTTGTCGTCCATCTCTTCCCATAGGGGGGATGATCTCCCTCTATCCTTCTACCCAGATTTCCTTCTCCCCTACCTTTCTCTCTAAAGTTACTGTAGAGCTACCCGAGGTGGTGCCTGAGGGTTTCACCACTGGTGGTTTGTAGTAATGTCATCCTATCAATCTTAGTTGCCAAAGTAGTAAAATTGGTATTAAAAATCTTAGAGCTTTCTTCCAAAGTCGTCCTACCTATAGTATTATGACCCTGACCTCCACCAACTTAGCTATTGCTTCATTTCCAATCCCTCCATTCACACTTTCATTGGACATGATGTGAATTTGAAGAAGTAGTCCCACATTTTAAAGCACACTCAATCAACA
Source organism: Laguncularia racemosa (assembly GCA_037954665.1). Classification (NCBI taxonomy): domain Eukaryota; kingdom Viridiplantae; phylum Streptophyta; class Magnoliopsida; order Myrtales; family Combretaceae; genus Laguncularia; species Laguncularia racemosa. The sequence continues at coordinate 13,493 of JBBMOL010003033.1, read as the reverse complement.
ACAGCAATCCATACGTTTTAGCAACTACAATGATATAATAGCTCACGTTTTAAAGACCCCCTCTGTTGATTGAATCGCAATCACTCAAATTAAAAATCCTTTCTATGACTCTCTTTTACGATAAAGTAGGCAGTGCACCTATCGATTTATAATAGTATAGAGTTGAGTTCGGGTATCGTCTCCTAAAGGGATCAGCAAGTACTAATACTAACTCTAAACCAACTATCTAATGCACAAATTCGAGAGGTTCAGATTAAATTAAGAATATTTAAACCCAAAACCTTTAGCAATTAAAAATAATACTATAACTTGATTATTAATCGATAACTAAGAATTACCCTACCCTTACTACTCCTCAATTGTCATGTAAACATTAGCTTAGTGTTAGATAACTCCCCGTTTTAGAGATACCATTGCTTGTTAACTAGTTATATTGAAAGGGCAAAGTTTTAAACCGTGTATCTCTCTAATCAGTGAACTCTGGGCGATATATCCACACGACCGTTTTTTAATAGCCGTGTATTCCTCTGTCTTCTTTGTTCTTCATACACGGTTGATTACACGGGTGTGTATTCCAATCGTGTAACCGGGCTGTCCTGAAAATCTTCTTCCACCTGATACACGTCGGATAACGGGCGTGTACGAACCGTGTAGTCTCCTAATTCCTTTACACGGCGTTTGTTAAACCGTGTGACTTCCTTAACTTCAAGCATTCCCTTTTTTCTTGGCTTTTCTCCAATTCATTTTAAAATTTAAAAATACTTTTCATAAATATCCTTTTCCACCCCGAACATAAAATTTAAAATAAATTTAAAGCACAAATCTTATATTTTCACCCCAAATTACCCTCAAAAATTGACTTAATCATCTCAATTATGATTAAAAAGATTTATCAACCTCAAAGGAAAGGAAATAATTTAGTACTCTAAATATATTCAATAAATGAAGTTACGACAATTACTTTAAAGTAATAAATTAAATTCAACAACAAGTGTTTAACTAACTGTTCAATATTTTCACACTTTAATAATTGTTTAATTTTAAATCATATAACCTTCCTTTTTCTTACCTTGATTCACATAAAAAAAAACCAAAAAAGTACAACAATTAAAAAATACAAATGCAAAAACCCACCCCCCACACTACCCTTTTGCCCTCAGGTGCTCCCTCAATCACCCCCTCCTACAATTGCCCATTGCACACACCAAAAAATCCACACCAAATGCACACAACCTTCAAAAAATTTTAAAACACAACTTACACACATACCCCTTTTCAATCTGGTGTAATGAGGGAAAAAATTCTTGCAGTCAACCTTTTCAGAACCCAACCCTTGATGTTGACCAATTGCTCATCTTTTATCTTATGTCTTTTTCTAATAAATTTGAAAATAATCTTATAGTACAATTTTTCCCCCTGGGATCCCAAAAATGCCCTTAACTTCTTTGGGAAACAGGAAATTTTTTCTGGAAAAATCAAAGGCCTGTGCGAATTTCTTTTTCTGGGGCTTTGGAATGAAGATTTATTTTATTTTGTATTTGTAATGTTTATTGAACTTTTTGGGTTGTTTTTGTTTTGGGGGACTTTTATTTTTTGTAATTTATTTAGGGAGCCCCCTTTTAAAGTGACAAACTGAAATTTTGGCACTTTTAACCCTAAAGTAGAAGTATAAATATTGTTAAGAGAGGTTTGAGGAGATTTTTTTGCAGAATAACCCCTCTTTCACGTGTAAATTAGGGCCCTCCCTTGGGTTTTCCAACTCTTATAAATTTAAATTCAAGACTTAAAATTTGTGGCAAGTGCAAATCTTGAAATTGTAAATTATATAAATTTTCATTTTGTTGGATTTCTTTCTTCTTAGTGTGTTGATCTGGGTTGTTTTTGAGATAGTTCTTGGTCGATTTACATGTTTTTATTCACGAATTCTTGTATTTTTTAAAGGGAAAAATTTATAAAATTGTTTCCATTCATCTTTAAGGTTTTCCTTAAAAACGTATTTTCCCCCATTGGGAAGGGGTTTTTACTTTCGTTTTCTTTGTAAAATTTGGGTTCTTTGCATGGATTTTATGAATTAGATTTGTTAGAAGGCTTTTCTTTGGGGTATTGATTATATTATTGGTTGAAAAAATTTTCATCATTTAACATTGGGGTTTTTTTAAAAAAGTCCCATTTTTGGTCGATTTTGCCTAGATGAGATAGTTATTTTAAATTTTTTTGGATGTACTTTAAAGTGTGATTAGGCACTCTCTTTTTAGTATAAAGGCTTTGTTGGGAAAAGGGGATTTGGGGTGTATTCAATTTCTGGGATGATCAACAATTAGGGTTGATAAGGGGAAAAAAAAACGAAAATTGTTTTGTTGTTGTTTGGGGGTTGCGAAATTGCTTTAGATTGGTTTTGATTTGGATTTTTGGAGTGTTTTGGGGAAGGTTATTATATCATTTTGTGGACAAAATTTCCGTGGAAGGCAGAAGTCAAAGTGAAGTTACTTAGCAAATTGTTTGAATTTGTAAAATTCCCAATTTTGCGTAAGTAGCTTGTGGATGTGGAGTTGTAAATTTTGTTGTTTGAATTCCATTGTGTTTTTAAATTTTTGGGAAGTTAAATTTGCAGATTACATTAATTTTGGTTAGTAAGGAATTATTTAAATTTAAAAAAAACTTATAAATTTAAGTTGGGGGTTAATGATTGCTATTTGATTTGAATTATTGTTCCCAATTGGGAAGGCTTGAAATAAGTGAAGTTATTTGATTTCAAATTGAAATTTTGCTGTATAGGGGATTAGAATTCATTTGGAAAGTACTTTTTAATTCTTGTTTTCATTATTTGCCGGGGAAATTTTGAAGATTACTTGATTATTTTCACTTTGTTGTTCCCGGGGAAAGTATTAAATTAATTTGTAGTTGTTGTTATGTGTTCCCGGGGAGTAAACTTGTGGAAATTAATTTGCTGCCAACCGTGTACTTGTGGCTTGTTGTGGGGAGAAGTATTACACATAGTTGATTAAAAATTTGAAAATTTAAAAGGGGTTTTTTGTTTGTTTTTGTAGTTACTATTTTTGGGATTTTTAAGGAAGTATTGTAGGGAAAGTGTATATCCTTGAATGATATCATTTTGAGAACAATATAGAAGGATCACAAATTTTAATGATAGTGTGAAGGGAATTGGGGGGAAAACCCAATACCAGGTGGGGGGAATGGTCGTAATGTGGCAGGCAGAAAAACTTTGGAGGAAAAATTTCGGAGTTACACATGTGACCTAAAAATAGAGTTACGGGACTTTACCAAACCCCCAGGGGTTTTAAACCCAACTGAAACCCACCCGAGTGCTCCAAAAAAAACCCTCACGAAACAGAGTAGGGGAAAAAGAGATACAATTTTGGAGTAAACCCTAAATCAAATAGGGATTTCGGGCCCACCCGGGGTTTAAAATATTGAAACTCAAATGCCATCCTATGAGGTAAGGTCAGCAGTGAGTACCTGGACTGGGAGGAAAAGGTCGAAGGTCTTTTCGAATGTTATGAGATTGCTAATACCAGGGTCAGATTGCGCGTTGAATTGTAGGGGATGCTGCCTTTGGGGAAGAATTGATCATCAATAGGGTCGGGGTGGAGAGGGTGAGGTTCAAACCGGGGGAATGAAGAGGTTGTTAAGGAAAGGTTCATTCCCCGACACTACAAAAAGGGGCTGTTTTTTCACTGAAACCTTTAGGCAGGGGGGGCAAAAACAGGGAGTTTGTGCGGAATTGGACCCTTTTGATTAGGGTGGGTTTTTGAGCCCCCGGAAAAAACATAGCACATTTTTTAGGCTAAATATGAGATGGTGTATGTTGACACAGTGTCACCACATTATGGGCTATTCAGTTTGGGCCCTTAAAAATAGAGAGATAGAGGAGGGCCAACTTCTTTAGGGGTCCCAGCAAGGCCCAAAAATCTAATGACCTTTCACCCACAGGATAGGGGGAGCAAAAGCGGTTGGTGAGGGAGTTAAGACAGGGACATAACCCCAACCATTATAGGGAAAATTACCACTTGGGGAAGGGGGAAAGAGGGGCATGGCACCAAAAAAGGCAGACGTTCCCCGGATTACTAGTGGGAAAGAGCCGATTTAAAAATTTTTAAATGCATGGGATTTGGGCATATGGCTGCACAGTGTCCAAATAAGAGGGGTGATGATTTATGGAAGACTTTTGGGGAGGATACTAGGTCCGAATAGATTGGCCCCACAGATCTCCAACACATTGCGGGAATATTTTGAGCAAAGCAAATGCGCCTGAGGGCTACTGGAGGAAAATATCTTCCTCAAAGTATTACGCAGGATTTGCCCGTCTCCTTTCAGTGTATTTTGAGGGGGAACAATTTCATACCCCTTTTCAGAATGAGGTAACCTTTGTTACTCTCATGATAGTTGGTATTGCACGAAGTTTTTCTCCCGCACTAGTAGACAAATTACAACTGTCTACTTACTTCTCCTGTCCTTATCATTTGCATTGGTGGGGTAAAAGAGGTAGATGCATTTTACCTTAGGGAAAAGGGTTTAGTGAGTGTCGGGGAGAAATATAGATGAGATCTTTGGATATAGTTTCCCGCATGCATTTCCCTTTTTTTGGGGTCGGCCCGGTTTTTATGTCGCGGGGGATAATGGGGGTTTGAAAATACCTCATGTTCAACATGGGCGAGACACGCATAAACCTATTACCCCTGACTCCATCTGAGGTCCCGAGTTTTCAAAAGAGGTTTAGGCAGCCCTCCACTACCATGGTTATGGGGAAGCAGAATAACGAGATCCGGTTCAATTCCACATGATCCTCTAGGGTTTTGGGGGAAAACTTTAGACCCGAGGAGATGTTGGGGGGAAATTCTGGCACGTCAACCTTTTCAAAACCCAAACGGATGATTGACCCGATTGCTCATTTTTTTTCTTTTGTCTTTATTTTAAAAAACTTTGAAATAATCTTAAGGTACAATTTATACCATGGGTGCCAAAATGCTACAATTTTTGTTAGAACAGGACATTTTTCTTTTGGGAACAATCAAAGGCCGCTGCGATTTTTTTCTATTTTGGATTGGTCATGAAGATTTTGTTTTTTTGAAACTTGTAAATGTTTATTGAAATATTTTGGGTTTTATTTGATTTTGGGGCACTTTTTTTCTTTTTAACTTATTTTGGGTTAGCCCCCTTAAAGTGGCAAACTTGTAATTTTGAGCATTTTAACCCCAGAAGTAGCAAGTTTAAAAAACTGCTTAAGAGAGGGTTTGAGGGATTTTTTTTGCAGAAATACACTCTTTTCACGTGTGAATTAAGGTTCATCCCTGGGTTTCCCAAATCTTATCAAATTTTAATTCCCGACTTTAAATTGTGGGGTGAACCTTGAAATTGTGAGTTATACAATTTCATTTTTTGTGATTTCTTTTTTCTCTAGTGTGTTGTTCTAGGGGTTTTTTTGAGTGTTCTTGGCGATTTAATGTTATTTTTCACGAAATTTTGTGATTTTTGAAGGAAAATTTTCAAATTGTTCCCTTGTCTTTAAGGTTTCCTTGAAAACGTGATTTTACCATTGGGAAAAGGGGTCTTTCTTTACGGGTTTTTTTTGTCAAATTGGGGCTTCATTTGGTGATTATATGAAATTAAGTGTTTTTAGAAGGATTTTTTTGGGGTATTTGATTATATTTTTGGTTTATTGAATTTCATATTTTCATCTTAGGGTTCATTGAAAAGTCCATTTTTGGATCGTTTTGCCTAGACTTGAGAAGTTGATTTAAAATCTTTTTGGAGTTTCTTTAAACGTGATTTGGACATCAGCTATGTCCTTTATTCAACACACAAACACAAATTAAAATCAAATTTCCTCTTTAAACCGCAATTCACACCCTAAAAAAACAACACACACACCTTCGGGTTTACACTTCCAAAAAATACAAATTTTCACCCAAAAAACACCCAAGCAAACCCCATTTTAATAAAACAAAACAATTTAAATTTAAAAATCAAACCACTTCACTAATTGCAACCTTTCCACAATTGGTAAGAAGTAATTTTCAAATTCAAATAACCATAACATTAACTTCTTCAACTTAATGTTTGTTTTAAAAGTCAAATAATTTCCAAATCTTCCACACAACTAAAAATCTGGAAATGCTCAATTACACCCTCTATTTCTGAAACAAACAAGCAAATTTCACACTTCTTCTTTCTACACAATTGAAGATACTTCACGCTTTCCAAATTTAGGTTAAAAATGCACTAATTCTCCTCTTCCTTCACAATGAAATCAACAACATAGAAGCTTCAAAAAGTACTCAAAACTCACTCCAACAAGCAGCAAGTTCAACTCCCCAAGCAAGATAATCACGCCACTTCAAGAAGCAAACACCAACAATTCAATTTTTACTTTCAATTTCGGAATGAAGTTGTAAGATTAAGAACCCTATGTTTCCAAGATTCAAAATCAAATAACCCCTTCTCACAACCACAAGCTCTGATACCAAATTATGATGTGCCTAAAACCAAGATTAAGCACATAGAAATGAACCAAATAACAATTCCTAAAGGACAAGGTCAAATCAGTTCAAGGCAGAGCAAATTGTTGCGTGAACCCTAATTGCAATAGATGATTTGAATGCTATATTTCATGAAATGAATTACACAATGTTGTATTCCTCAATGAAGATCACTAATATTCTTATGAAAACCATGTGAAATAGCACACAAAATCAACAAGATCCAATTCTGTGATCCCCTTTTCTAGTAATGTAAACCACAGTTCAAATGAAGCAAATATTGATGGTAAATAACAAGTGCTAAAAACCAATCAATTAAGCAATAATAATTTGATTACAAATGCAATCAAATATGACCAAGAAGACTTCAATCCAACCTTAGATATGACTCACTAGAGATGAAAAGAAACACAACAATAAGAAATGATATAATTCACAATTTCTCCTTATTGCACTCGCCACAATTACAATTCTTATGATTGAAATTGATAAGAGGAATTGAACTAAGGAAGAACCTTAATTCTCTCACGTAAAAGTGTATGTCTATTTTCAAAATATTCTCTCCCAAAAAACCCTACTTAAGCAAGTATTTATACTTGCTCCCTTTAGGTAAGAAGTCTACAAAATTACAACTATGCCACTTTTAGAGTGGCCTGTCCTAAAAAGATAATTACAAAAAAATGAAAGTGTCCTAAAAGAAAGATTACAACATAAATAGTCCAAAGAACAATTACAATACAAAAATAATATAAATCCTCAAAGAGCCAATGCATCGAAGTGATGTCAATCTTAGCGGGCCATTGGATGATAATTTGATGATGTCCCGTGGTGATCAACTAATGTAAGTCATTTGGCATCTCTTGGAGAAATATTATTGTATATGTGAGATTATTATGCAAACATTTATTAGATAAAAGAAACAAGGTGAAATATGAGTGATTTGGATCATCATCTAAATCGAGTTCTGAGAACATCAGAGTGCTAGAAAAAATTCCCAAAAAAAAAAGTTTTTTATTGAATGAAATTTTAGGGTGTCACACTCTCCACCACATAAGAAACGTTTTTTTTTTATCAAAACTTGAATTAGTACCTGAATCTTCAAGTAAATGAGGGTACTTGAGCCTTTTGGTCTTCTAGTTCCTAAGTGACTTTAGTCTGATCATGATGTCACCATTGTATCTTCACATAGTAGATCTCTTTGGTACTTAACTTCTAGATTTTGCGATCTAGAATTCTCACAAGTATGTTCCTCATAAGTTAAATTTTCCTTTAGTTCTAATGGCTTCAGTTCTATGATTTGATCTAGATTGGAGACATTTCTACAACATGGAAACATGAAATACATTGTGTATACAAGTATTTTAGGGGTAGTGCCAATCAACAAGCTAAATTCCAATTCTTTTAAGAATTTCAAATGGTCCAATATATCTAGGACTCAGTTTTTCTTGCATCTTAACTCGATAGATGCTCTTGATTGAAACTTGTCTTTAGATAGACTTGATCACCTATAGTGAATTCAAAAAGTGTTTCATTTTTCATTAGCCATAACTCTTTTGTCTATCTTATGATTCCTTCATCTTCTGCTTAATAATCGTTATCCTTGCTACAGTTTCTTGCACAAACGAGTCAAAGGATTGTTGTGTGTCATATCAACAATTAATAAGCTATAATCCTTCTTCTGCTAGTGTGTAATATTCGGTAAGAAATTGGATTTTCTTTATTGTCTTGTTTTTGGTGTAAATTAGGGTTCCACATGAAGGTGATATTTCAATTCAAGGATTGCCGAATTATCTCATGAATATAGATGTGTTGATTGTTAATTGAATTGGCATAATTAGATATTAATTAAAGAATGAAAATATGGCAATGCACAAGAGTGCATCATAGAGAAAAATAAAACCATTATCATCCCAACATGAGCATTTCTTTCCCTAACCTATGCTACTTTATTATCTTCGGTTTATTCCACTATGTGGCTTCTATGGTCTTAGATTGTACACATTTGATATTTTAACTCAATGATTGTTTTTAAATGCCAAAGAAGTTATGTAACATTATTGAGGTGCATTCATGTAAATATTTTCCATTTTGTTTTTAGAAATGGCTAATATGAGTAAGATAAGGGAGGGAAAAAAAAAAGAGAACAAAACAAACTTGATTAAAAGGAAGAAAAAAAGGACTAGTTTTATAAACTTCATTGTATATAAACCTCTTAACATTAGCATAAAATATGCTGAAGGAATTTATTGTTGTTATTTGCATAACCTAAGATATTTAATTAGCAAACAATGAAACCACTTCATTTAATGTAGGTGAACATAAATACTTTCTTGTTAACTTGTCAATATAAATATACATGACAACCATCTTCTCATCAACATCAAAGATTAGATTTCCAATAATTTACCATGGCAAAACCAAACAAAAATGCTAAGTGTTGTGATGATCCTTTCTTGTTAGTAGTAATGTTATCACAATGGTTTCTTGTACTCGACACATCCCTAAAGACTATAGTGATAGTAGTTATGCATTCGAGCCTATTGAACTACCCTTTTCAAGGTAGCCTACACCTGCACCTTATCATTACAGAATGTATTAAGCGCATGTCTAAAAATTGTGGGTTCGAACTCTTCAAAAGCATTTTTTGGGCATGTTTCGGAGATCCTACCTCTACTTGTTGCCATGAACTCGTGCATGTAGGGGAAACATGCAATGATGTGCTCGTTCATCGAATTGCTTCAAAGCTCAGCAATGCAACACTTATTGTTCATAGGAACGATCAAGTGTGGAAAATTTGTGCTGTAAGAACTGCCACTCTTTCTCCTTCTCCCAAGGCTTAAGAAAGCACATTTGGGTTTCAACTTTTGGTCATATATTACGTGTTATTATTTGCTGATGTGGTAATTCACTAGATGAATTTAATAGGATTTTAGAAATAGTTAAGCAAGATTTCTCAAATTAATGTAAGCATAGCTAAACTAATATAACTTGTCAAACTTTCTGATTTAATGTTAATCAAATATAATTTAAAATGATATATCAAACCACATAACTATAATTAATTTATAAAGGCTAATTAAAATTTATAGCTTATGTGAACTATTTTGTTATATATGTTTTGATAACTTTATTATTCATGTTTAGCTTTTCATTTCAATTGAATTAGTCATCATTGTTATTTGGAAAATGTGGTTGGAAGTCTCAAATGTAATTTTTAGGCATGTCTTAGAGATCCCACATCCACTTGATGCCATGAAGTTATGCAGATAGGGGAAAGGTGCAATGAGATGCTCGTTGATTGAGTTGCTCCAAATTTAAAAAATGTAACCCTTGTTGGTCTTCGAATGATCAAGTGTGGAAACTTTGTGTTACTTGAACTATCACTATTTCTCTTTCTCTTATGGCTTAAGAAAGCACATTGGGGTTTCAATGTTTTGTCCTCTATTACGTGTTAGTATATGCTAACATGGTAATTCACTACATAAATTCAATTGGTTTCAATAATAGTTTAGCATGGTTTCTCAAATTAATGTATGCATAAGTAAACAAATATAACTAGCCATTATTTATGATTAGATTTTAAACAAGTATAATTATGATGATATATCTAAGCACAACTATAATTAATTTCCAAGGGATACTTAAAATTTGTAGTTTGTGTGAGCTATTTTGTTATATAAATTTTGAGACTTTATTTTTCATGTTTAGCTTGTCATTTTAAATTAGTCTTCATTATTGTCTCGATGAAATATAATAATTTTTTTTTCATGTATTTTACATTTGTAATTGTTTTTCCTTATCATTTGCACGAACTCTACCAATAAATAAGTTTAAATAAATGGGTTTCAAGGGAAAATAGCTAAATGTCGTCATATCACATGTGCACACAAACTTGAGAATCGGTTTCCCTTGGAAATTGTGAAATCATATTGTTAGAACTGTAAAAAAATAAAGGTTTTAAAATGAGTTTTGAATAGAAAAGTGTTAAAAAAAATAAAATACAAATCATAACACATTACTAATCTAATTTTAATTCTATATATCTATTTTTACACCTATCCTTTAGGATTTGAGTTGAAACAACTTGTCACTCTGATGCTAGCCTATTGCTATCTTTTGTAGTAACCTATATGATGAACTAATTTAGGGACAAGTCAAACCATTTGTTTAACTAGTTTGACCTCACCACTACCATTTAAGCATAATTAGATAAATGATGTCTGTCTACACATGGAAATGAATGCACATGCAATAAATGCAAGAACATATCTATGGGATTCCAAAATTGTAAATGATGTAGATTTGGATTATTACACTTGGGGTTTTGATGCGAACTCCCTCCAAATTGTGCCGAAACCCAAAATTTGAAATAGATCGAACAACTAATGATTTTATCACGAATGAAGGGAAAGCCTGACCTGTTGCTTATAGTGAAGCAAGAAACTTTATATGGTGCATATGCTACAATCGAGATGGATGACTGATCGATAAGTAAAGGTAAAGAACGCTACGAAAACAATGTCGAAAAAGTTAAGTTCTTTAAGAATAGAAGAAGAGTATTTGTATTTTAGTAATGTAAAAAAAGTGTTACAATGGAGTCTAAGGGGATATTTATAGTCTTCTCAAATAAAGTTAAAATGACATGTAAACCTTCATGCGATTAAAGGAAAACACAACAAAAGCCCGGGGGCCTAAATTATCTAAAGTTAGCTTAAAAATGATGCAAGCCAGCTCCAAAGCCAGTGGCTTTGATTTAAAGTCCAATCGGTTTTAAAATGAAATATAAGTTGGCCAATAGGTCGGCGCTTACGCTGGCCTACCATATATTTTACACCGGCCATTTAAGTTGATGACCTTCAGTAATTCTGAAGCTGTCAACCTTTGATTCCTTCCTCAATTTCCCGCCTTCGTGATTTGCACTTCAAATAGATCTTACCCTTTGATCCAATCTCTTTATCTTGTCTTTGATCATCCTTAGACTAATCCTTTTAGTGTGATCTTCATATTCCCCTCCTCTTGAAAATGATTTTCCCTCAAATCACCACCTACATTAAAAAGACTCAAATCGGGAATATTAAAAAAAGGCACTAGTTGGATACTTACTGGCAATTCCAATCTGTAAATGTTGTCTTTAAAGTACTCAAGGACTCAGAATGGACCCTCGCCTCTTGAAGTCACTTTGATCGCCTTTTTGCTGGGAATCGCTCTTGACTATGTGTACCCAAACCTAATCTCCGGGTTCAAAGAGTACTTGACGACGTCCTTTACGAGTTCGTTTGGCACATTGCTTCTTTTGTCGCTTAATTTGAGCTTGCTTTTTCATTTTTAACACAGTAGATCTCTTTGTTCCTGAAAATAAAACATTCTTAACCTCACTAAATCTCTCATCAATTTTTTTTTCCACTCTATTTTTCTCTCAAACTCAATCTTTTTCCCCTCTCTTCATTTTCCTCTGTAATATTACTAAAACTTATTTTTACCATCACTCCCGTTTATTCTCTATCTTTTTTTTTCTACTATAGTACTATTTTATTTTTTCCACTTATTCTCTTTTGTTCCCTCCCTTTTTGTTCCTCACTTGACCTTTATAAACCTCACCAGGTTTCAAAGGATAAAAGAGTGGTAAGTTTCGTTTTCTTATACAAATAATTTACTTGTTGGTAAAACCATTATGTTTAAACCTACTTGTCAAATTTCCCATGGCCTCCCTAATAACAAGTGTGTAGCTTGCATTGAACTACTCACACAGTACTTCATCCTATACTTTCTAATGCTTAAAGAAATAAAACACCTGTTTTGTGACTCAAAACTTCACCATTATCGTTCAGCCATTGCAATTTATAAGGTCGAGGATGTTTAATCTAGAAAGGCCCAATTTGTCCACCATGGTTGTGCTAGTAGCATTTATACAACTCCTACCATTATAATCACACTACACACCTTATTTTAAACTAGGCATCTTGTATGAAAAATTTTTCCGTTGCACATTTTCCTCTCCTTAACCTCTACAGTTTAAAAGCTCTTTTAGCTACTAACAACTCCCTTCAACAGCATAAACCTCTCCATCATCATCCTCTAGTGGTGGCAAAGACTCAGATCCGAGTCACTATCAATTTTGATCTCACCATTATCTCTCATCACCATAACTTGTCTATTGGGCCCTTAATTAGCAAAGTGTTCCCTACCCCCGACATTTAAAACATTTAACATCTCAATTCCTAGAAGTAGAAGGATTAGATTTACCTTTAGCCCCATTTAGATACCAAGTTTGTGTTTGTTCTAGTTTGGTTTGGAATGGAAATTTGTTCTCCCCCTTTTCCCCGCGTCAGCTCTCTAATTAGACGAACTCGATATAGCATATGTAGTGCTACTACCTTTCCACCTGAGTTGCTTCTTAACTTTAAGGCCATATAAAAACCCTATCCTCTAGTTCCACATAGTGTTGTCTTAACACATTCTGTATCTCCCCCCTTCAAACCTACCAAGAACCTAGCCATAGTAGCTTCTCGGTCCTCCTCAACATTCACCTTGATCATTGCAACCTCCATTCTTTATGTATTCCTCCACATTCCTTTTTCCCTACCTAAGATTTTGCAGCTTATTATACAAAACCCTATAGTAATAAGTGGGAATAATTCACTGATAGGAATCAGACTTTTCCAGGACCTATCACCGGGCCCGAGCTAAAGGTCTCCAAAATCTAGTTATGAGGGTTTTGCTAGAGAAACCTAACCTTGAGAAGTCTAATCACTTTCTCATCTTTTCACATAATTTTGATGCATTTTAGCAGGTTCATTTGTCAATCTTACAGGATGCCAAAAACACCCTTATTACTGAGTGAATCAAGGTTGTCAACTGAACCTGATTTAAAAGCTTCTTTAGACTGGGAAGAAGGACCATTTTCTTTATATTTTACCCCCTTTTTTTAATATTTTGGTTGTATTTTTGGGTTTTTGGGGCACTTTTTTTTCTTTGTAACTTTCATTTAGGGTTTGC
>JBBMOL010003032.1:0-18986 GCA_037954665.1 Laguncularia racemosa | reverse complement strand
ACTAAATTTAAAAAAGAAAATTTGTTTTTGAAAAATGATGAATTAATTCATTAGCCTCATTTTGTACTAAGTCATACCACCCTTTTTTGGTACAACTTGGACAGGGACTACCCTTTTTTCTATGAAAAATTGGAAAAATTAATGCCTGCATCTAACAATTTAAGCACTTTTTTTTTTACAATTTGCTTAAGAGTTGGGTTTAAGTCTTCTTTGTGGTTGTACTGTAGGTTTACACTTAGTTCAAGAAATTCCTATGAGTACAAATTAAAGGGGCTAATTTCCCCTTAATATCAGTAATGGTCCACCCAATAGCTTCCTTATGTTCTCTTAGAACACCCAAAAGTTGTTGCTCTTAAAAACATTCAAACTTGAATGTTAGAATGAGGAAGAGTCGTAGAGGTATCTCAAACCCGGTCATTTGAGTGATGAGCTCGGGATGTGCCGACTCAATGAACTACTTAAAAAATTTAAAGGAGAAAGGCGGAAGTTCATGAAAAGAAGCGAAAAAAAAACCGTCAAAATAGATGCTTGAATAAATCAAAAGAATGAATGTAAACATTCTTTTAAATAAAACAAGACATATAAAAGGGAGAATACCCAGCAAAGAGCTTATACCATATGCTTTTATTTTATGCTGTAAGGTTATATGTTTGCTAATATCCAATGAAGTTTAATTGGGTGTTTTTCCTTAGTGGTTAAGTATTTATTTTTGGAATAAAAATTCTTTTGCTAAAATTGAGGATTAAGTTTGTTTTGTTTAAGATTAGCTATTAAATTTTGACCATGGTAATTTGATCATAGGAAACAGTTTGGTTTAAAGTAGTAGACATTAAAAACTACAAGTCACGAATTACAAATGAATAGATGCTTGGAATGATGAAAAGAAAGTTTGTATAATCTATGACAGATTTCTCAATGATTTGATGCAATTACTTGGGGACAAGCAAGAGTCTAAGTGGGGGGGAAATTTGATTGAGCCATTTTATACTCAATATTTATAGTTTTAAATGGTGTTAATTTACTATTGATTTTATAGAATTCCTAAGGAAATGGTACTTAATTCTATTATGGTGATAAATCAGGTTAAATGGAGTCAAGGATGCTGATTCAAGTAAATTAGAGAAGTCATCTACAACTTGGATCAAGACAAGGAACTACACCATCGGAGGAAAGCACATAGGCATTGTATCTGTCTAGAAGGAGGCACGGTTTGGATCTAGCCATGTTGTAAACCGTGCTACACACTGCATGAGGAGAAAGAGGACATGTCTTGGGCATGGCCATGGTGGAAGCTTTAGGGGAAACCTTGGTGAAAGTTTAGACGTGCCAAGGAAAAGAAGTTGTGGAACATTGACAGAGGAAGACACGGTTGGAAATCTAGCGTGGGTGGAGCCGTGGTACACATGGACATGGATGAATACTTGTTGATTTGTACAGAGGAAGGCACATTTGGAAATCTAGTGTGGGTAGAGCCGTGGTACACACTGACACGGATGAAGACTTGTTGTTATGTACAGAGGAAAGGCACGGTTGGAAATCTAGCCGTAGTGTAAGCCATGCAAAGCGGACGACAATTCACTTCTCGAATCTATTTGGAAAAGGAAAGATATTTCCGTATTTTGCTAACAAAAGATCACATGCCATCCCTTAACAAATAAATAAAACCCAAACCCTAGAGGGTTAGACGAATCTTAATTTTCATCTTTGTCTTGGACAATCTTGGAGACAAGAAGGAAGGAGGCAGAGTAGGAAACCGGGTTCATCATGTTTTTTACTTTTTTTTCGTTTTCTTATGAACATGTGTAGCTAAGCTGTTTTCCAGCCAAAGGGTCATAGATGTTTAATTCTCCAGAATTGTGAGGTCTAATTGATTTGTATTTATTCTACTCTTTGTTTTTTGGTATTCATATATCTTCTGATCTTTTTGTCATTATTATCTTTGTTGATTGGTATGAATTAGAGTCTTCTACTCAATTAGAAGTTAGTATATTGTCAAATAGTACGTCAAAACCGCAATTGTTTGATTGTTCTAGTCTTAGTGACACAATAAAATGTTTGGTTATTAGAATAGATGATCGAATTCATGTTATGGAGGTAATATGATCTTTTTTAAATAGGTTATCTTATAATCTACTAGCATGAATTGGTGGTCTCTCTAGATTTTAATGCTATTGATAGATTAAATCCCAAGAGTTGTCTAGGATTGTCTAATTAATAAGAGAAATTAATTCAAAACGTTGTCTTGATTATCGGGGAAGTAAGGAGAGATAGGTTGTTAGAGCTTGTTAATAACCATAACCGTTTATCTAGAACTAAGATAGAAAAAATTTGCTCGATGATCAATTCCTAGGATTAAACTATCTTGATTCCTTTGGCTAGGCTTTTTCAAAATTCGTTTTCTTATATTGTTTTAACTTTATTCGATTCAAATACAAAAAACCCCCCATTTTTTCTTTTCCTCTTTATTCTTTGGAATAGAAATATTTTTAAACCCAAATCCCTGTAGATTCAAACCCTACTCGCCACTATATGCAAATCATATAATTTTCTAGGAGTAGGTTTTTTTTTGTTGGACTCGATACCCATCACTTGCTAGCAAAAGATCACTTGCCATTCCTTTTAAAACAATATAAATAGAACTAACCCTAGAGGGTTAGGAATCTTGGAGCTTTTGGACAATCTTGGAGACAAGAAGGAAGGTTGGAGGCAGAGCAAGGAACCGGGGGAACAGGGGTTCATCATGTTTTTACTTTTTATTTTCGTTTTGTGTGAATATAGTAGTAAGCAACTTTTCTAGCCAAAGGGTCATAGGGAAATTTAATTCTCCAGAATTGTGAGATCTAATTGATTTATCTTTAATCTATTCTTTGTTTTGGATTTCATATATCTTTTGAACGTTTTGTCATTATTATCTTTGTTGATTGGTATGAATTAGAGCTCTTCCCCTCGATTAGCAAGTTAATTTATTGTCAAACTAGCACGTTTAAATCCGTAATTGTTTGATATTTCTAGTCTCAGTGATGTAATAACATGTTTGGTTATAGATAGATGATCGAATTCTGTTATGGAGGTGTATGATCTTGTTTAAATATGTTATCTTATAATCTACTAGCATGAATTGGTGGTCTCTCTAGATTTTAATGCTATTGATAGATTAAATCCTAAGAGCTTGTCTTTGGGTTTTCTAATTGATTTAAAAGAAATAATCAAATTGCTTGTCTTGATTATCGAGGAAGTAAGGAGAGATAAGTTGTTAGAGCTTGTTAATAACCCTAAACCCGTTTTTCTGAAATAAGAATAGAAAACATTTGCATCGATGATCAATTCCCAGAATTTAAAATATCTTGATTCTTTGGCTAGGCTTTTATCAATATTCAATTTTATTATCTTGTTCCCCATTATTTTGATTCACAAACAAAACCCCCCATTTTTCTTTTCCTTTTTAAATTTTTTTTGAATAGAAATATATTTAACCAATCCTGTGGATTCGAACCTACTCACTATATACGTAAATCATATAATTGTCTAGGTGTAGGTTTTTATTTTTGTTGGATTTGACACCCATCAAATTTTGGCGTCGTTGACGGGGATTGGTTTTTCAAATTTATTTCTATTATTGTATGACTCGTTCTTTCTTATAGGTGCATTCAATTATAATCTAGAGATTGAGAAGACTCTTAAGAGGTGCGACGAGAAGCTGGATCATCCCCTGGACTGAACTTGGCATCGGATTTGTTTGATTCATCCATTGATTCTGAAAAAGAAGCGATATGGCAAATCCTGAGAGAACATTGCGAGAATTGGCTCCCACCAAATGTGAATCAACAACCATTTGTATTCACTACCCCGAACTAGTGTTGAATTCGATTTGAAATCTGGGTTGATACATCTGCTACCCACCTTTCATGGTCTTGAGAATGAAGATCCTCACAAACATTTGAAAGAGTTTCATATAGTGTGTTCTAGTATGGGCAGCAAGGATAACCGACGATCAAATCAGTTACGTGCTTTTCCATTTTCTTTAAGTATTAAAGCTAAAGATTGGTTGTTTTATTTGCCTCCCGGTTCTATAAAACCCCTTGGACAGATTTTGGTGAGACTCTTCTTGGACAAATTTTTCCCTGCATCCAGAGTCGCTGGGATAAGAAGAGAATTTGTGGTATCAAATAGAGGGGGCACTAAGCTTCTTCATGAGTATTGGGAGAGATTCAAGCAACTGTGTGCAAGTTGTCCACAAAAATGGATATCTGAACAACTTCTCATCCCAATACTTCTATGAAGGCCTATTTCGATGGAGAGGAAGATGATGGATACTGCTAGTGGAGGTGCCATGTAAACAAAACCCTAGTCAAGCTAGGAATTGATCTCCATTATGGCTGCTAATTCGCAACAATTTGGGTTAGGCATGATACGTTTCAAGGAAGGTAAATGAGTTAGTGTGTCTAACCTTGAACATCAAATTTCTAACCTAACCTCCTTGTGCAATAGATAGCTCTTGGAAAAACACAGTAGGTAAAGGGCTTGGGGAAATTTGTGCTGCTCCTTATCTTTCTTACTGACATGTGTCCCACATTGCAAGATGACAATCATGAACACGCCAATGTGTAGGAGGATTCCAGGACAACCACAAGGAAGTATGACCCCTACCAAAATATTACAATCATGGATGGAGGGTCATCCTGACTTCCGATTGGCAAAAACCCCTCAACATTTCCAAAAATTTCCAGCCTAACCCATCAACCAAGTACCCAAGCTCCTTCCACTTCAGGTTGTCTCTTGAGGAAAATTGTTAAGTCTTTGCTGTTAATACATAACAATTTCTGGAGGAAATAAAGCAGAGCATTCAAAACTTAAAAGAATAGGTAAGCAACTTGCTTCTGTTGTAAACAGGTCAGAAAACTCAAGGGAAAGTTACCTTCTCAAACTATTTACAAATAAAAGCAAAGCGTTAATGCAATTACCTTAAGAAGTGGAACAGAATTGTAGGGATAAAATAAGAAAGGGGACACCCATCTACTCTTGGGAAGAGACTAAGAAAGCAATTTCAACTTGAACCAGCAGGGCAACAGATTAGCAAGTCTTAGTTGAGCCATCAAAGGTCATGTTGAGACCACCTCCTTTCCCTTCTAGATTAACGAAATCTAAGCATGAAGTGGAAGAAAAAGAGATTCTGGAAATTTTCGCAAAGTTGAGGTAAATATTCCCTTTTCTTGATGCAATTTAAACAAATACCGCGCTATGTTATATTTCTCAAAGACTTGTGCACTAACAAAAGGAAGCTGAAAGGTAATGAAAAGATTAGTGTGAGTGAAATGTTTCAGCTATTATTCAGAAGAAGCTTCCTCCTAAATGTAAGGATCCAGGTATGTTTACCATTCCTCGCAAAATAGGTAATTTGGAATCGCTAAAGCCATGTGTGATCTAGGAGCTTCTATCAATGTCATGCCTTAGTCTATTTATCAACGTTTGAATGTTGGCCCTTAAAGGGAAAAATAAGTGTTATTGTTCAACTTGCTGACAGGTCCAAATGTTTATCCTGAGGGAGCTTTAGAGGATCTTTTATTTTAAAGTTAATGGGTTGGTTTTTCCTGCTGATTTTTATATGCTTGACATGGAAGATAATGATTCTCATAATTCATCACTGTTATTTTTTGGGCGCCATTCCTTAAGACACCCAAAGACGAAAATTGATGTAAAGATGGTACTCACTATAGAATTTGATGGTGAAGTGATAAAATTTAACATTTATGATCCCATGAAACATCCTGCAATATCTCTCCTGTTTTTGTTGCGGATGTTTTTTAAACATCATCAAAGGAACCAAACCTAGAATCAAAACCTTACCAGAACATCTAGCCAGGAATGTCAGCCAAAGACGTTAAAGAAAGGACACTTCATGGGGGCAACCCTTTGTCAAAAAAATAAAAAATAAAAAAAATTCAATTTTTAGTTTTGTTTTTTTTTTAGTTTTGTTTTGTTTTTGTTTTGTTTGATTTTAGTTTTGTTTTGATTTCTTTGGATTAGCTGCAGCAGGATACATATCATCAAATGACACTCTCTAGTGTTTAAAGGGGGAGAACTCCAATTACTCTACACTTCATACCCGGGACGTACCGGGTGTTCCTTTTCTTTATTCTCTAATGTTCCCTTTTGTTGTTAATTCTCTTTAATTGTGATGAATTGGAACAGTGAGGGGCACTGTTCAAGCTAAGTGTGGGGAAGAGGATAATAAAAAATAGAGAATTGAGAATTGACCCATACTTTGAATGTTTGTCCTTAAGCAATTTTAAGCCAAATTTTTTTAAAATTATCTTGAAATCTGGAGATTGTACTAAATGTTGTAATAAGCATCTACAAATGTGAAATTGACTTGTTAAAATGCTTTACTACCCACTACTGTGATTAGAATACTTGGTTAAATTAAGTAGTGAAATCTTTAAGAAACAAAATTTCCTTGTATTTAGCTTTAGAATTGGAAGTCTAAGAGTAAGTCGAAGTCCTAAGTGAAAAATAAACAATTTTACTTCTAGGTTATATTAGTACTGTATACTCTTTGAAGTTGTTTATTATAACACTTAGTGAAAAAAAAATATCAAGCATAACCCTTACTCCAATGATTAAGTAATTGAGTTAAGAGTATTCAAACTTGAATGTTAGAGTGACGAAGAGTCCGTAGGGGTATCTCAAAACCCGGTACTTGAGTGACGAGCTCGGGATGTGCTGACTCAATGAACTCACTATAACAATAATGGGCGAAAAAGGCGAAAGTTCATGAAAGAAGGGGGCAACAACCCGTCAAAATAGATGCTTGATTAAATCAAAAGAACATGAATGTAAACATTCATTAAATAAAACAAGACTTATAATAAAAAGGGAGAATATATAGCAAAGAGTTGATACCATATGCTTTTACTTTATGCCGCAAGGAATATATGTTTGCTAATATCCAATGAAATTCTAATTGGGTGTTTTCCTTAGTGGATTAAGTTTTTACTTTTGGGAATAAAAATTCTTTTGAAAACATGAGGATTAAAGTTTGTTTTGTTTAGATTAGCTATTAAATTTTGTCCTTTGGTAATTTGATTACGGGAAAACCCAGTTTGGTTAAAGTAGTAGACATTAAAATTACAAGTCTTAAATTACAATGACTAGATGCTTGGAATGATGAAAAAAAAGTTGTATAATCTTGGGATTTCGAATTGTTTTAAATTTCAATTGTTGGGACATGAAGAGTTTAAGTGGGGGCGAATTTGTAGAGTATTTTAACTCAATCTTTATAGAAGAATTTTTTAATTTATTTTTGTTTTTATAAAAAATCAAAAGGGAAAAATGGAAAATTAATTTTTTATGGTGTAATCGGGTTTAAAGGAGTAAAGGGTGTAATTCAAGAATTAGAGAAGTGTCTCAACTTGGATAAAAGAAAGGTTTACACCGCCGGAGGAAAGAAATGGGCGTTAGTTAAAGTACCGGCCGTGATTTTGGTTTTAAATCAATAGGAAAATGCACGTTAAATACAGGGCCCCATGTACTGTCTAGAGGAGGCACGACCTGGTAAAAAACCATGTACCAGCTGAGAAGGAGAGGACACGGCTTGTGATACGGCCATGGTGGAAGAATGGTGGCAACCATGGTGCAAACCGTGGTGGAAGCTTGTGAGCCGTGCCATATACTAAAAAACGGGAGAAATTGGGGAAAACATTGACTAGAGGAGCCCGGGTTTTGGGGATTGGAATGGTGGAAGTGTGGTTACAGGACACGGAAGATGATTGTGTTTTACACGAGGAGGAGGCTTGCCCAGGGGCCGTTTGGTGGGGCATCCCAGGCGGCATTTTCACCTCGATTTTTTACATCAAAAAGGAAAGTATTTCCGTATTTGCTAGAAAAGATCACCTGCTTCCCTTTAAAAATATAAATAGAACAAACCCTAGGGGTTAGAGAATTTGGGCTTTTGGACAATCTTGGAGAAAGAAGGAAGGCAGGGGGGGGGCAGAGCAAAGAATCGGGGAAGGGGTTCTATTTTTTTACTTTTTATTTTCGTTTTGGGTGATGAATATGCGTAGCTAAGCAATTTTCAGCAAAAGGGTCTAAAAGTTTATTCCCACGAATTGTGGATCAAAATTGTTTGCTTTAATTTTTCTTTTTTTTTGGATAATATATCTTCTGACGTTTTGTCTTTTATCTTTTTTTAAAATTGGGTATAAATTTTGAGCTCTTCTACTCGATTAAAAAGTTAAATATTGTCATAGCATCAAATCCGAATTGTTTGATAATTTAGTCTCAGTGACGCAAAAACATGTTTGGTTATAGAATAGATGATCAAATTCATGTTTGGAGGGTTTGATCTTGTTTAATTGGTTATTTATATTCTGGCATGATTGCAGTCTCTTGTTTTTAATGTTTGAAGTTTTAAACCCAAACAGCTTGTTAGGGTTGTTTAATCGATAAGGGAAAAAATAAAGCTTTTTTGATTTCGAGGAAGTAAAAAGGTGGTTTTTTAGAGCTTTTTAATAACATAACCTTTTATCTAAAAATAAGAATAGAAACATTTGCATCGTGATCTTCCCTAGAATTAAATATCTTGTTCCCTTTGGCTAGGTTTTTCAATATTCGTTTTTATTATTTGTTCAACTTATTTTTCTTTTCCTTTTATTCTTTTTGAATGAAATATTTTTAACCCCAATCCTGGGTTCGCCCCTTCATACTATACGCAAATAAAAATTGTTGGGAGAAAGTTTTTATTTTTGTTGGTTTCGACCCCCATCAGAAACTTTTGGTATCAGGATCCCAATTTCCCTATCACCACTCTACATTAAAAATTTAAAAATAATATCTTAACCCATACGACCTATAGAAATTAGTAGATCTATGTAATGTTAAAAAAATTAAATCATTAAAAAAAAATTCATTTTAAATTAATAAATCTTCAAAACCCATTAATGCACTTTCAAATAGTTTTTCATTATAAAGTTGTGTAAAAAAAAGTATATACATCATCCCCATCCATGCATAATCTTTGCTCTTATATACTTGATACTTTTCCATACTTTCAGTGAAAAAGAAAGTTCCAAAGGGTGAGCTATTGCCTTGTGCATGATATAAAGCACATGCACATGAACAACATACATAATTTACATTAACATTGAAATAAGTAATAAACAAACAATTTTCTCATTTAATTTATACAACAAAGGGGTATTTAATACTACCCCAAATTTATATGATTAATTTAAAATACTAGTATGGTTAGGAACTGTCATTGAAATCTTAACAATCTAAGCAGTAGATTTATCGAATTATTTTAGTATGCAGCTCCATTAGGAATATCACCATGTACTAATCAATGGGTACCCTTGAGTTTCTACTACTACAAGTCTTTAAGCTAAGCCTAAGCACAATCAATAACCCTGTTACTATTTCTAATATACTTTTGAAGTTCATTCTTATCTCTAACTTAAAAGCATAATGAACACAAAGGATTAAACATTACCAAGAAGGCGGGTTTAACTTGACTACAACTAGAGTTCTTTTTGGGAAAATTGTCAATATACGGAATAAAAATCTTTGTACTATCTTAGGTTATTATTGGTGGATGATCTGATATTCTAACAAGTTAAATCCTATACTCAATCCTAGTTATGATCAATTCTCAGGAAAGTTACCTTCAATTAGCAGTATAGCTTTGGGAGTACAGGTATCGATCCCACAAAGGGACTTATAAGTACTAGTACTAACGATTATCCTACTTTTTCAATTCTCATTATTGAGAACTCAATTATCTAATTACTGATTAAATCTGAAAGGAACAATTAAATGATTAGATTAAAGATATTCAAAGGACTCCCTTAGTTAATTCAATTATCTAAACATACCTACTCAAGTTCTACCCTAATTATCATGAACTTTTATTTAAATTTACAAACTTTCCATGATTAATACACAACATCTTTGATTAGGGAGTTTCTTACACTAGATTAAAGTCTTTCTAAAGATCAATAATCCCTAATCCTAATTAAGTCGATTTAAGACCTCTTTTTAATTAACATAATTAAGATTCCCAATAAAATCTTAGGACTCTAAATTGAAACAAAACCCACCACGATCTCATTAAAATATGAAAACCCCCTATACCTATCTCTAGGTTTAAACAAGTAGTTTTTTTCATTCATGCCAAAAATACTCTATTAAGCGATTTCTCAACCTTATTAATGGAGATCTAATTCAACCCTAATACTGTGCAATATCAAGATAAACAGGCCATGATTGCAACATGAATAAACTCGAAGATCAGGATTAATTATTGAAACATTAACAAATACATTACTGACGATGGACGATCTGACCGTTCTAAACAAGTTTAAACCTCTATCAATCCTAGCTTACGATCAGTTCTCAGGCAAGTATACCTATCGACTAGCAGTTATAGCATAGGAGTACAGGTATCGACCCCACGAAGACTTATAAGTACTAGTACTAGCGATTCTCCTACTTCTAACCTCTCACTATTGATGATCTAAACAATCGTAATTATTGCCTAAACCTAAAAGAGAAAAATAAAATGAACAAAGTGAATGAATTCCAAACACTCCTTAATTAATTCAATGATTTAATATACCCTCCCCAAAGATTCACCCCTGATTCTCATGCAGCTTTTATTAAATTTTCCAAACCTATCCAATGATTAATACCCAATCTTTGACCCACGAAGTTTCTTACATTTGATTAGAGTCTTTCTCAAGATCAAAAATCCCTAATCCTAATTAAGCCAATTAAGATCTCTTTTTAAATTTACATAATCAAGATTGCAATAGAATTTTTGGACTCTCAATTGAACCAGCCCGCAATGAACTTGTTCAATACAGAAGACCTCCTATAACCTATCTCTAGGATTACAAGGGGTCTTTTTTTTCATGCAAGATCTACTCTATTACCGATTTCTCAATCTTAATAATAGAGATATAATTCCATCCTAATATTGCGGAATATCAAGATGAATAAACTTAATTGCAACATGAACAAACTCAAAGAATAGAATTAAATTATTGAACATCAACGATTTTATCGCATGATACTCAGGGGTTTCTCAAGGGAACGGGTATGAAACAATTAGCCATCATGAATCTAATAAGAAGACCCAAAAACAAAAAATTAATTGAGTCCATAAAGAAAATTCAAACACGAAATTCTTGGCTTCCAACCCGAGGACTATTCTAGGGGCCCGCACCTGGCAGCAGCTTCTCTTCTCTAGGGTTTCTCTTGTGCCGCCTCCCCCCTTTTTCTTCATTAGGGTTGTTCTATTTTACTCTTAGGGCATGGCGAGCATCTTCAGCTGGAAAGATACGATTGTATCTTTCCTTTTCCAAGTGAATCTCGTCAAGTGAATAACAGTCCCCTGGCACGCCCAACCCCACGGCCAGATTTCAAACATATCTCCTTGGTCGCAAATATGAAAATGTCAATCTTGCTCAGTTTTTGGGCACGATAGGGGCACGACCAGATTTCAAACCGTGTCTCCCTCTGGTCGCAAATATTTTAACTCCTCGATCTTGCTCAGTGTTTGGCACGACTAGGAGCACGGCTAGGAACCGGCTAGCAGCATGCTATCAACACGGCTAGAGGTAGGTTAGATTATGAAATGTGCCACGTTCTGGAGCTTTCCACTTTCGCGTGTTGCCACGACTTCAAACACCCCTATCACGAGCTGTGTTTCCTTTCCCAAGTGACGCTTTATTCTTCAGGTTTTCCCCGGTTATGACACGGCCGTGGCTTTCCACGTGTTGTCCATGAATAACTTTAACTTGATCTTTTAAGCTTCAATTATGTCCTTTTTGTGATCTTTCTCCTTCTCTTGGTATTTTTACCCTGAAACAGTATTTTTATCTATTAAGTCCAAATCGCTTGACTTTATTTAAAAGATTATACAAATTCATTCTTAATGCCTATGATTTACAAGGGTTAATTTACTCTTATAAATTTCCCCCACATCAAGGTTTTGCTTGTCCTCAAGCAAACATGGATTAAGAAAACCCAAAAGGACCAGTTCTCAATAAGTTCCACAATCAAGAAGATATTTCAGCGTCATCGATTTCATGCTACACCTCAATCATTGATAATTTTTACTCAATCTTACCGTTAGTTGTATACAAAATACAAATACTAAAATTCCCAAAGCTGATCCAAGTGAATCAAATTTTACCCTTATCTTTTTTAAACTAAAATTCCCAGAGTCAGAATTGTCACAAGATCGATACTAGTAAATAAAGTTACCACCCTTTTTAAACCCATTGTTGTAAGACAAAAACAGGGACTAAAGGCATGTTGTATCCACTTGTCTCCAAAGCTTTCCTTTTCTGTTTCATCCAATTCCTTACCATTGAAGCACTTAACTAATTTACCGACTCATTGTAACAAACTTTCGATCGAAATCCGAGTTCATCACTCGGTTAATAGACGTTATTCCCCCCGCGTAGAAGGCGTCCCACGGATTTACTTGTTCGAGTCTAATTAACTCATTTACTTAATTAATTAATTAAGACGGTTTCCTTGGTCAGTAAGTCCCAGACCAGGCGATCTTAGGCTACTAGGTTTTAAAAATCCCCCTTCGAACCTCTACCATCTCAATCAATCAACCATCATTTATATAAGCTCTTTTAAGTTATTTTTTTTTTCAGACATTTCTCAGCTTTTTTTTTTTTTTTTCTTTTTTTTAGAACTTCTTCAAAAAGGCATCACCAAGTTACAAAGTATCATTACTCCTTCATTCCAAGTCATATAGCTCACCTACTGAGCAAAAAGAAGAGCATACTAAACTCACTAGTGACCTTAGTTAAATTTCCACTTCCCGAAAGAAAAGGTTAAATGACAAGAAAGTTTACTTCACTTGGATTTCATCTTGTAATTTTAACAACGTATCTCTAATACATAATAAGAGAAAAAGATAGTTAAAGATTTTCCACGGGGGTATAGACAAATCTCAGCAGTTCTTGATTCCCAATAGTCATCATCAATTATACCTTAATTAAGAGGAAATTGCATTTTTGATTGCACAATCCTTGTATCTAGTTTCATTTCCTAACTCGTTTCCCCACACTTATAGGAGACATTGTCCCATTGTCCTCGTGAAATGCAAAAAGGGAAACAAAGTATAAAAGCAAAAGAAAACAAAAGGAACAACGAAAACATCCCTAAAAGGCTTTTACAACCGAATCTTTAATAGAAGGTTAAGCGGCGCCAAGTGGGAGTCATGAAAACCCTCTGCCAAACATAACGGGTCGGTGTACTTGGAACCCCTGTATCTCACAACAACAGCAACAACAGAAAGACAAAACAAAACAAAAGAAACTCATAATTAAACTGAACAATAAGCTAACTATCATCAACATTTTCTATTTCAAACATTAGTGGTTGGTAAAAAAATAAAATTAAAAAAATAAAAATTAAAATAAAAAAATTAGACCAATATCGTACCCATTTGTTAAAATCTTACTTGCAAAACTACCACTAAAATTTGTAATGATGATGACAGTAAAAAGAAAAGAAAAAACTAACCTAGTAGATGCATGGGTTGCCTCCCACCCAAACGCTTTTGTTTAACGTCGTTGGCTCGACCTAAGGAATAAATGATGACTTTAACCAGGATCTTCAATAGAGGGCTTCAATCTAGTAAAATCTCCTGCATCAATATTCTCCCTCTTGTTGTTAACCCAAAGTTCATCTTTGCCATCAAGATGGGTCAACATTTTCTTGTATTGCACCCAAACTTCTGTCTCTTCAATATCGCATTCTCTCAAAGTCCCAATCTAATGGATCCTTGCATAAGATATCGTCCACAACGGTATCAGTTACAATCAATTGATAACAAGTTCATCAGAATCTATCGATTTCTTCTTTACAGTGGGATTTGTATCACTAAAATCGTCTCCCCAATGGCAGCACTAATCGACCCTCAGCCACATCAATGTTTGCTGGGCTGTGGCTAAAAAAGGGCGTCCCAAGACAAAGGAACTTCAGTGTCGACCTCCATGTCCAAGATCACAAAATCAACCGGAAGATGAAGTTTCTACTTTTACTAACACATCTTCAAAAACGCCTCTAGGAAACTTCACTGATCGATTGCCAATTGAAGGCTCATTTCCCTGTAGGCTTTGGATCACCCAATCCCCGCTTTTGAAAGGGGGGAATATGGCATCAAGATTATGGTAGCCCCTAGATCTGCTAATGCTTTTTTACGAGGGAAATTACCAATGGAACATGGTATGGTGAAACTTCCTGGGGGCTTTCAATTTCTTTGGAAGCTTGTTTTGTTTAAAAATTTCAGAACAACTCGCACCAACTGTTGCAATGGAGATCTCTTCCATCTTCTTCTTATTAAATAGTAAATCTTTTCAAGAACTTGGCATACCGGGGCATTGAGAAAGGGCTTCCACAAATGGTAAGTTGATATGTAACTGTTTGAACAATCCAAAAACTTACCCAAAAGTTCCCGATCCTTGGTCGTTCCGCAACCTAGCGGATATGGCAATGGGGGTTTATAAAGGCTGGACGATAGGTGTCTTCTCAGCTTCCAAGTCTTTTGTTCTTCCCTCTATTAAATCTGCCTTCTCTGCTTTATCAGTAGTTTTGCCTTTATCAACAGTCTCATTCCCCTTCCAACTAACAGGGGTTTCGCCACAACTTGTCTGATTTCATTCCTTTCCCCTCCTAAGAGTTACTGCCTTCACGTGTTCCCTTGGGTTGGTCTCTGTATTTCCAGGCAGAGACCTTATGGTCGCCCCAGCAAGCGCTTTTTGAGATTGCCCATCTGGTTTTCCAAGTTGTGGATTGAGGTTCATGATTCCTTAAAGTGGCCTTAGTAGATTGATGGCGTTGCTCTGACGCTTGAATGAACTTCGCAATCATATCCTCCAAGTGGATTTCTTTTCTTGGAAGGGAGGTGGAGCTGGTCTTTGGAATCCTGGATTAGGTGCATTACCTCTTTGAGATTGTTGATTACTCCAAGAGAAGTTGGGGTAATTACGCCACCCTGGATTATATGTGTTGCTATGAGGATTGTTCTGTGGTATTGTGGGATTCCCACATACTCAACACGCTCTGTCACTTCAGATACCATTTTGTTGGAATGAGGTTCAATTGAGCAGTATTGGTATGGTTGAGATAGAGCCATCCCCTTCAACTTTTGAAAACGAGTGCATCTACCCTTTTCTACAATTGCTGTCATCAAATCGACTTCATAAATGCCCGCTGCCTGTGCTTTTGTTACCATGGGTCCATTGGTGATTATTTTTGGCCATGTTCTCAAACAAATCAACGACTCCTCTGGCGTTTTCACATTTAAGTCCCTAGCCGCAGCATTCAATTGTCTGCCGGTTGCATAGTCAAGCCCGTTATAGAAGGTGGAAACTTCAGCCATTAGGAATTTGGTGATGTGGACACCTCCTAAGAAGATCCTTTTAAAACTAATCCATGCTTCATGTAGGGGCTCGTGATCTAGTTGGGTGAATGATGTGATATCATTTCTCAATTGGCAGTTTTCAATGGTGGGAATAATAGTCTAGGAAAGTCTCCGCCCTCTGGGTCCAAGTGGTGAAGGAATCCCGGTTTAGTGAACTAAACCACTGCCTTGCTTTCCCCCCGGAGAGTAAAAGGGAAAAGTCGCAATTTCAGTGCTTCCTCAGATACTCCGTTTTGCTTGACCGTTGCACAAATATCCCAAGAACATCTGAATGTGCGCATGAGGATCCTCGTCAGACAAACCCTCAAACCGGCATTTGGTTGTGAATCATATGCATTGTAGAGGCCTTGATTTCGAAGTTGTTTTGGTTCTATTGTGGTTGCCCCATGCACGACCCAGTGCTGTCAGAGTAGGACGAGCGTATTCAACCATCGTTCTCCGTTCATCGCCATTTTGGCCAGTTTCTTTTAAGCATCTTCTAAAGGTTTGGTCAATTTCAGGTCAAAGTCAAGAAGCTTAGATTTAAGAGCCCTTTTTGTCTAAACGCGACAGACAAACTATGAACTTAGTTTCTCAACAAGTTTGAATGGAGCACGAATGAAATTAATGTAAACAAAATAAAAAAAAATAAAATAAAAATTACAAAAAATTTAAAAATTATAGTTAAAGTAGTAGGTGTCAAGTTTCCTAATATTACAAGTCCCCGGCAACGGCGCCAAAAACTTGATGGACGATCTGACCGTTTCTAAACAAGATTTAAAACCTTACTCAATCCTAGCTTACGATCGTTCTCAAAGGGAAGTTACTATGACTAGCAGTATAGCATAGGAGTACAGGTATCGTTCCCACAAAGATTATAAAGTACTAGTACTAGCATTCTCCCACTATCTAACCCCTCACTATTGATGATCTCAACTATCGTAATTATTGCCTAAACCTAAAGAGACAAATAAAATGAACAAAGTGAAAGAATTCAACACTCCCTTAATTAATTTAATGATTTAAAAATACCCTGCCCAAGTTTCACCCCTGATTCTATGCAACTTTTATTCAATTCCAACCTATCCAATGATTAATACCCAATCTTTGATCCCGGAGTTTCTTACACTAGATTAGAGTCTTTCTCAAGATCACTAATCCCTAATCCTAATTAAGCCAATTAAGATCTCTCTTCAATTAACATATCAAGATTGCAATAGAATTTTTAGGACTCTCAATTGAACCCGACCGCAATGACCTTGTTCAATACAGAAGGGCCTCCTATAACCTTCTCTAGGATTCAAGGGGTCTTTTTATTCATGCAAGATCTACTCTATTACCGATTCTCAATCTTAATAATAGAGATATAATTCCAAACCCAATATTGGCACATATCAAGATGAATAAAATATAATTGCAAAATGACAAACTCAAATAATAGAATTAAATTATTGAACATCAAAAGATTCTGTCGCATGATACTCAGGGATTTCTCAAGGGAACGGGTATGAAACATTAGCCATCTGAATCTAATAAGAAAAGCAAAAACATAAAATAATTGAGTCCCTAAAGAAAATTCAACACGAAATATCTTGGCTTCCAATCCAAGGGACTATTTTGGCGGCAGCTCCCGGCAGCAGCTTCTCTTCTCTAGGGTTTCTCTTGTGCCGCCTCCCCCCTTTTTTCTCATTAGGGTTGTTTATTTATACTTCTTAGGGCATGGCGAGCATTTTCAGCTGGAAAGATACGATTGTATCTTTCCTTTTCCCAAATGAATAACAGTCGCTTGGTACGCCCAAAAAGCACGGCCAGATTTTAAAACCCTGTCTCCCTTTTGGGCGCAAATATGTAACTCGTCAATCTTGCTCAGTGTTTGGCACGATTAGGGGCACGGCCAGATTTCAAACCGTGTCTCCCTCTGGTCGCAAATATGTAATCCTCAATCTTGCTCAGTGTTTGGCACGGGTAGGAGCAGGCTAGGAACACGGCTAGCAGCACTTCTATCAAACACGGCTAGAGGCACGGTTAGATTATAAACCGTACCACATTCTGGAAGCTTTCCACTTCTTCGTAGTGTCTGCCACGGCTTCAAACACACCCTATCACAAGCCGTGCTTCCTTCAAGTGACACTTTCATCTTCAAGTGTGCCCAGGTTCTGACACGGCCGTGGCTTTCACGTGTTGTCTATGAATAACTTTAACTTGATCTTTTAAGCTTCAATTATTTTCCTTGTGTGATCTTTCTCCTTCTCTTTGGTATTATCCCCTGAAACATGTATTTTTATCTGTTAAGTCCCGAATCCGCATTGATTTTATTCAAAAGATTATACAAATTCATTCTTAATCCCTATGATTTACAAGGGTTAATTTACTCTTATCACTTTGCAATTGGGGGTTTCTCGAGGGATCGGGTATAAAACAATTAGTTGCTAAATGGCTCTAATAAAAAGAACAAAGAGAAAATATTAGAATCCATAAAATAAACCCAAACACAAAGATCTTGGCTTCGATTCTGGGAACTCTTCAAAACTTATGTCTCAAGGGTTTCTCTGTGCCGCCTCCTCCCTCAACCTCTCTCTAATTGGTTCTTTTTATACTCTTAAAGGGAAATAGCAGGGATCTTCAGCTAGAAGATACGAATATATCTTTCCTTTTCCAAGTAAATCGCAAAAAGTAAATTAACAATGCGTCTGACACGCCCACTAAATGGCCAGATTTCAAACTGTGTCTCCCTCTGGTCGATAATTCGCAATTCCTCATCCTTGTTCAGTGTGTGGCACGGCTAGAAACACAGTAGATTACAAAACTGTGCCAGGCTTAGACTCTTCCCAAATAAAGTTTTGTGCTAAAATATCTACTTTACTTTTTTTTTTTAAAAAAAAGTATTCATCTTCATTTGATCTCTAAGAACCCCTATCATGCCCCATGGGCCCCTAGGACGTACAGTTTCTGCTATAAGCTATACGGAAACACAGGGATAACCCCCTCTGTTATCTAAAAGTTTGCCTTACAAATATAAAGCATACTCACATCCAATTTCTTGACTAGGCTTTGCATTTTTCAAGAAATATAGAGAAATATAATAATTCAGGTGCAGCATATTATAAAGTCCATAAGTATATATTTTTATATATCATATTTTTTAAGAATTCTATCTTTTATAGGTTAAGCACTTAAAAATTTAAAATATGAGCTTAGATAGAATACAGAAATGACCTCTTCTACTTAGATCTTTCCCTATTCCTTTACTTCCCACACTAACATTTGGCATTTGTTACAAGCTTAGCTAAATCTATGCTGTAAAAAGGGAAGTTTAAGGAGTTGTAAGTTATAGAGTTTAGTGAGCTATATCCTTTACCGAATCGGCAAGCAATAATCAAGTAAGTTATTTAATCAGGCATATGCCATGCATGAGCAACCCCTTAAACGCAACAACGTATACGGTTTACGGGGACATCACATATAAACATGGATTTTAATGCTTCCCTTGCTGATAAGGATATTTTACACATAATCCATTAAGCAATTTGCAAGTATTCATTATTGATTTTTGAGAATA
>JBBMOL010003031.1:0-18989 GCA_037954665.1 Laguncularia racemosa | reverse complement strand
ATATTTAGGAATGTGAGATTAGCCAAGTCTTTTTCTCCTATAAATCAATATATTTTTGGTGAAAATGTTGCATGCTCACAAAGAAAAATCCACATCACTACTTTCATCATCTAGAAAAAGCCGTGTTTCCACATGATAAATCTCAAATTTACATATTGTAGCAAGAATCCACTATGAAAAAAATAGTTTATCAATTTTAGAATATGATAGAGTATAATCATTTAAAAGTGATTATATAGTACAGTTATAATATTGTATAAATAACAAACACAATTATGAAAGAATTTATGTATATTGAATAAAAGAAGAGTTACAGTATATATAGACTACAATACATGAAACTATACAGGGAAAGAATAAAAATAAATAAATAAGATTGACTCAATCCTTTTTCTAAGGAAAGAAATAAATAAGATCTTATAATCAAGAAGATCCTATAATCAAGGATTGACATAATAAAACAGAAAACTCCTTAATTTCTATCACTCCCCCTCAAGTTGGCGCATGGATATCACACATGCCTAACTTGCATAAGGCTTTATAAAAAACTTTGCTAGAAATAGCCTTAGTAAGTGTATCAGCAAGTTGATCTTCAGACTTTACAAAGGGCAATGAAATGGTTCCAGCTTCAAGTTTTTCTTTGATAAAGTGTCTATCAACTTCTATGTGCTTTGTTCGATCATGTTGAACTAGATTGCGAGCTATCTCAATAGCTAAAGTATTATCACAATATAGGTTCATTAAACCTTGAGAATCAACATCTAATTCTTCTAGCAATTTCCTCAGCCACAACAATTCGCATACTCCAAAAACCATGCCTCTGTATTCTGCCTCTGCACTTAATCTTGCAACAACTGGTTGTTTCTTACTTCTCCAAGTTACAAGGTTTCCTCCAACAAAAGTGAAATAACCTGAAGTTGACCTTCTATCATCAGCTGATCCTGCCCAATCTACATCACTATAACCATCTATTCTCAAATGATCATGCTTCTTAAAAATTAACCCTCTTCTTGGAGCATGTTTTAAATACTTTAATATGAGTTCAACAACCTCCATATGTGACTTTCGAGGATCATGCATAAATTGACTCACCACACTTACTGCATAAGCAATATCAGGTCTAGTGTGAGATAAATAAATCAATTTTCCCACAAGTCTTTGATACCTTGCTTTGTCAGTTAGAAATTCACCTAGGCAATGATATAACTTATGGTTTTGTTCAATGGGAGTAGTCACGGGTTTGTATCCAAGCATTCTTGTCTCAGCTAACAAATCAAGAATATATTTTCGTTGAGATAAGAAAATACCATTCTTTGATCGAGCTACTTCAATACCAAGGAAGTACTTTAGATTACCAAGCTTTTTCATTTCAAATTCGGAGGCTAAGTATTTTCATGGAGATTTTCTATCTCAACTAGATCATCACCTATTAGCACCATATCATCCACATAGATGATCACTGCAGTCACTTTTCCCTGTCTGTGTTTTAAAAACAATGTGTGATATGCGTTACTTTGTTTGTACCTAAAAAACTTCATGGATTTTGTAAATCTACCAAACCATGCCCTTAGAGATTGTTTCAATCCATACAATGCTTTTTTTAGTTTGCACACCATTGTAGTCTTTGAGTATTTTTCAATTCTGGGAGGAGGATCCATGTAAACTTCCTCAACAAGGTCTCCGTGAAGGAAGGCATTCTTGACATCAAATTGAAGGAGAGGCCAATCTTGATTAGCAGCTAAGGATAATAGTACTCTTACTGTATCAAGCTTGGCAACAAGTAAAAAAGTTTCTTGATAATCGACTCCATAAGACTGTGTATACCCTTTTGCAACTAATCGTGCTTTGAACCTTTCAACAGTTGCATCAGTTTTATGTTTAATAGCAAATATCCATCTACACCCCCACTGTCTTTTTTCCATTGGGAAGAGGCACCAGGTCCTAAGTAGCATTTTTTTCAAGTGCAACCGTTTCTTCTACCATAACTTGGGTCCACTTCGTGTCTCCTAAGGCTTCCTGTAGTTTACTAGGAATAGAGATAGATGATAACTTCAATACATAAGATGCATATGACTTTGATAAACGATGATTAGACACATAATTACTAATGGGATATTTTGTTTTGGCTTTAAGATCAAGTTCGTATCTAGTAGGAGGTATACCGCGGTTAACACGAGCTGGAATATGGTAATCAGAAGTTACCTTAGGAGAAGATTGACATGATTGGTCTGGTGATGTAGGAGGATTAGTACTATCTGTGAGAGGATCATCTTGTAATTCATTACATTCGTCCAACTCAGCATTTTTATCGCCTCTCTCTACAATTTCTGGAATATGTCTGTGCTCTCTGTGTTGTCTTTCTGCTTTTTATTAGTATCTTCATCTAATGGAAGAAAAGCCTACACTACATCATCATCAAGATTGATCACTTCATTATGTTTCTCCCCCTAAAGTGAAGAATCTGCAGAGTAGAAAGACTCGTTTTCATGGAAGACAACATCCATAGAGACATAAAGTCTCTTAAAGGAAGGATCATAGCATTTGTACCCCTTTTGATAATTGCCATATCCCACAAAAATGCATCTTACGGCTCGAGATTCAAGCTTATTTCTTTGATGGGGATACAAATGAACGTAAACAACACAACAAAAAATTTTAGGGGGCAAATGAACAACAGGGGGAAGACTACAATGATCAGACAATACATCTAGTGGTCGTCGATAATCAAGAGCACTTGAAGGAGTTCGATTGATTACATAAACTGCAGAACTTAAGGCTTCACCCCGTAAGTAAGAGGGAACATTTCCTTCAATTAAAAAAGATCGAGTGACCTCCAAGAGCTATCTATTTTTCCGTTTTGCAATGCCATTTTGTTGCGGCGAGTAAGGGCACGTTGTTTGATGAATCATGCCAACAAAGCCCATGAATTCTTTTAACTCTTGGTTGAGATATTCCCCTCCATTATTCGATCGAAACACCTTTATTGACATACCAAATTGAGTTAAAATCATCTTATGAAAAAGGCAGACAATAGAACTTACATCACTTTTCTTTTTCATCAGAAAAATCTAAGTCATTCTAGTGCAATCATCAACAAAAGAAATATACCATCTCATTCCATTAAGAGTTGAAATAGGTGCCGGTCCCCAAACATCAGAGTGAACCAAAGAAAAAGGAATACTTATTTTATTTTCACTTAAAGGAAAGTGAGCACGATGACCTTTTGCAATAGCACAAGTTTTACAAGCAAAATCTGAAGCACTAAATCCAACAAATAACGAAGGAAATAATCTTTTCAAATAGAAGAAAGATAGATGTCCCAATCTTTTATGCCATAACCAGATCTGTTCTTTTTTCTTGTCAACTGAATTCTCTTGTATCACATGAGCTGGCCTTTTTCTAAAAAAATTGAAAACCATCTTCTAGATAGTACAATCCTCCTCTTTCTCTACCACTGCCAATCTTCTCCTTGGTGTAAAGGTCCTGAAAAACACAGTGAGCGGGAAGAAAGGTACAAGAAAGATTATGAGACTTGGTTAATTTTTTTACGGAAAGAAGGTTATAATTTAGTGATGGCACAAACAAAACATTTTTTATATTGAAAGAAAGAGATAATGGGATAGTACCAATACCAACAATTGGAGAAGAAACTCCATTAGCATTAGTGACAGTACTCATAGAACAATTAGAAGATAACTGACTGAATTTGTGTCTATCACAAGCCATATGATCTGTTGCACCTGAATCAATTATCCAATCACTATTACTAGTAAGGGACGTACCTAATTGAGCAGCAAATCCAAAACTTGTGGCTAGATTAACCTTTGGATTTGTGGTCTCCTCTTGGTAATTAGAGGATGCTTGAGGTGCCTTCTTGCTTTTTAGGTTCCAATCTGGATATCCATGTAACCGAAAACATGTATCCATTGTGTGAACTATGCCATTACAATGAGTACATTTACGATCTTTCTTTGAAGAGGAGGTCTTTCTAGTGGCCATTGTAGCTCCTTCTCCAATTGTTCCTCCGAGCATGGCTCCCTATCGATTAGCCTCTGCACAGACCACAGCATACACACTTTGGATATTGGGCAATGGTTTAGTATCAAGTATTCGGCCTCTTACCCCATCTAATTGAGAATCTAATCTAGCCAAAAAAATATACACACGTTGTGCACTAACCTTTGCAGTATATTTGTTGATGTCACTTGCACACTCCATAATACAATCATCAATATCATCAAGTTGCTGCCATATTTTTTGTAGTTTTCCAAAATAAGAAATTATGGTCTCTCCATTTTGGCGAATAGACATTACCTCACAATGAAGTTGATACGCCTTTGAAGCATCTTGCTCGACGGAATATGTTTGTTTCACAACATCCCAGATTTCCTTTGCCGTGCCCAAGCGAAGGAATAATGATATGATGTCTTTTATCATTGCATCAAGAAGCCATGATTTTACCAGACAATTTTCTTCTTGCCATGACTCGTATTCTTCTGAAAGTTCATCTTTTGGTGTGACTTTTGTACTTGAAATAGAACCCCAACGCTTTCTTCCACGGATCTTATTTTGAGCATTCAAGGACCACTCAATATAATTGGTTCCATCAAGGCGTTCTGGGGTGATAAGAGAATTTTCCTATATAGGAAAAATAGTTGTATAGTTGTTGTTCTTCTCTTGAGAACCACTATCATCTTTTTTAGGATTAGACATAGTGACAATAGTACAAGAAAGAAACTACAATAGAAGCGTTAAACAGAATTAGTAATTGTGTTAGCTTCAATTCCAAAAGCAATTAAAGGAGGCTTTGATACCATGTATAAATAAAAAAACACATTTATGAACGAAAATCTGTATATTGAATAAAAGAAGAGTTACAGTATATATAGACTACAATACACAAAACTATACTGGGAAAGAATAAAAATAAATAAATAAGGATTGACTCAATCCTTTTTCTAAGGAAAGAAATAAATAAGATCTTATAATCAAGGAGATCCTATAATTAAGGATTGACACAATAAAACAGAAAACTCCTTAATTTCTATCAAATATATCATCCCAAACAATAATATATAAGATACATCAACATCCCGTTTACTTCACCATAATTGGAATTTCATTACAAGTCTATTACATATAAAATAGCTGTTACGTTATTCCATTTACTTCATTGAATTGCAATTGCATAAATCATTGAATCACCATTCCTTACCCAAAGCAACGTAATAGTAATTCGACCTTCCTTTTTTTCCCGACCACATCTACATTGAAGAAACAGAGGAAGAGGGTTTTGCCAAATCTATCGTGGAGATCCCATCGCCAATTACCGTTAATTGTCGATTACTGTCTAGCATTGAAGGTGCTGTTGATTAGCCATTACCGGTGGAAACATCGTCAGCTACCTCCATTGATCTGCAGGAAGGAGGCGTTCTCACTGGTGTCCATCATAGCTACGTCCATCGATCTCTGCCATTGTCGATCTATCCCCATCATCACTAATCTTGATTATCCCTTACCCCCGTCGTCAATGGTTTCTGTCATCACTGCTGTCTGTCAAGTGGCGTTTGATTTGTTCGTGGATTTGTTGATGGTTGTTCGTTGTGGATTTGCAAGAAGGAGTCGAAGTCGCCAGCCATCATGAGGTACCTATGGACATCATGTCATCGAAGTTCAACAGTAGCATCTTTTTCTCAACGGCGTCGACTGAGGTATGCTATGGAAATTTCATTACCGTGTATCAAGGACCAATTATTAATCAAACCCACATGATTGTAGTTCCTTACTATGGTCAATTGAGGATTACGGTTTTTCAGAGACGTAATCCAAATTTGGGTTTTAATATTATGTATCGGCATTTAAGAATTCTTTTGTTAAACCATTCATTATTCCTTCCTTTGTTTCCTCAAGTAAACAATATAATCTTAATTCCATTACATCCAAGTAAACATCATTATATTAATTCACCATAATACGTATTCCTCAGTAATAGTTATTCCGTTACAATCCTATTCTATTCAGTAAAGTAAACGAACAATAACAGTATAAATAAAATTATCAACAACCTTCTTAATAATATCGATAATTTTCATAAAAACTGTTAATAAATCTTATATACTATAATTTGAGATAACATATTATAATTATACTATATTATCATTGTTAAATAACTACATCCAAAAATCCTCCTCTAATCTCTACATTTGCTAGCTGCGGGAGATTCCCAGGGCATCTCAGATCTCCGTAGATGCGATGGTGTCGTCACAATTAAATCTTAGCAAAAGACTGGCATCGTTAAAGACAATAATAATAGTGAGTATGGGCCAGCTGGGGTGATCGATTACCAATCGGGAAAGAAATATGTGGGCTTTCTTTAGTTTGCAATTATTACTAGCTTTCATTTTCAACTGCTGCCATAGCCTATCATCACTGAAATCTCTGGTAATCCAATAACAGCCTTGCACTTGGAGTAGCCGGCCATGACTGATCCAGCTTGGAGGGTATCGACCCACCCACGTAGATGCGTGTAGAGCTAACAGTACCTGATACAAAGCTATAACACAAATATCACATAACTAGTTAAAGGCCCATGCTATGCACGAATTTTCTTTAAAATATATACAATTTTTTAAAAATAATATCCATATTTAAAAAAAATATCATTATCAATATTTTTAATAATGTACATTCATATATTATTATAAATAAAATATAAAATTTAATTATATTGATAGAT
Source organism: Laguncularia racemosa (assembly GCA_037954665.1). Classification (NCBI taxonomy): domain Eukaryota; kingdom Viridiplantae; phylum Streptophyta; class Magnoliopsida; order Myrtales; family Combretaceae; genus Laguncularia; species Laguncularia racemosa. The sequence goes on along the minus strand of JBBMOL010003031.1, from coordinate 12,253 downwards.
ATATTATTTGTTAGTTTAATATGACTACTAATAGTGTTTTTACATATTTATATCAATCGTTATACCATTAGAAAGAGTCGTAGCTCTTCAAATTGTAAAAGTATAAGGTCATGTGTTAAAAATTGTATTCTTTCTTATTAAATCACGTAAAAGTTATAACTATTTATACAAAGGTTGCAATCTATTTATATATATCATTTTTTTTTATGTAAAAGACATGTTTCTTAATACTATTGAAAAATTGTTACTCTCCAAATAAAGACCATGTGTCTTACCAAAAAAGTATTAACAGTAAAATGTTGCAAAAGAAAAACTTCGTTGAATCTTATATGAAAAAGCATTTATAAAAATTTTGTTATTTGTGGTCCTTGATTTATGTAGTACCAAAAAAGAAAAATTAGATAAATTTTACATTTTATTAATTGTTTGTAAAAAGACATTTATATATGTTCATAATTACTATAAAAAAAATTGTCTCCAATTTACCAATTATATATTATATTAAATATGAAAATGTTAGAACTCTTTATAAGTACTATATCTACATAGGATATGTTCATTATACACATAATAGAAACAAAAAGGAAAAAGGAAAAGAATTATCAATAAGCAAAAGATATAAGTAATATAAAAATATAAATTAATGGAAACAAAATTTTGTAATTAGCTAAAAGGAATTGCTAATAAAAAAGTACAAGTCACAAACATGATTATTAATGATGTTTCCATGTGCATATGAAATAATATGTTGTTTAGATAGAGTTATTATTGTTCAAATTATGGAAGTGCAACATTAATCATTTCATTTTGTATTATAAAAAATATAAACATGATGGAAAGGCATAAAGTCAAAAAGACCAAAAAAATTATAATTGATAAAAGGTTGTAACTAATAATAAGGTGCAAGTCATAAAATATGAAAAATGATAAGATTTCTTAGTCATAAAAATAAGATATAGAGCTAAATATATGAGTTTTTACTTGATAATACCATAATATAGATATTGGAGTTATCGGTATAAATTTATACATATATACATATACATATATATAGTAGAAATGAAACCACATTAACGAACTTAAATAAGATAGAGTATATGTAATAAAACTAAACCCAATTAAATTATGAAATCTCCTTTTCTTACACATATTTCACTAATTAAAAATTACGATTTTCACTCTCAACTCCTCAATATTTATTGTCATCTAATAAATATAGCAAAGAAAAAAAACTCTTTCATCACATTCTTTCTCTAAAACAAATACTTAAAATTGTCACTTTAAAACTTCTCCATCTTAATTGTCACTTTAGGAGTCTATATATATATAAACCCCTTATATAGCCTTCTCTCTCTAAAACAAATGTCACTTCATTAACATTATCAAGAAAGTACAAGTTGATAAATGTTTCATTTCCTTTCAATTTCTTTCAAACTTTTTTCCTTTCATTTGATTGGATTTGTTAATTTTCCTTTTATTTTCTTTGAAATGTACTTCCAGTCTCTTGAGGTTTGATTTTCGATGTTATCACCATCTTCAATCCTTTTTAGTCTCACTACCAACTTTGATCTCATTCACCACCTCAGTTGTTGGGGGAGAGCCTTAACCTATGAACATTTAAGAAACAAACATAATTAGAAGGAGCATTATTAAACATTAAAGCGAGGAACATAAAAATTGAAAAATAGAACTTTGAAATAATAAATTGCAAAATCTATTGTGAAAGGTCAAACAACATAACGATAGTAATATTAGTAAAACTTTCAATTTCTTTCAAACTTTTTTCCTTTTACTTGATTACATTTGCTGGTTTTCCTTTTATTTTCTATGAAACTTACTTCCAGTCTCTTAAGGTTTGATTTTTGGAGTTATTGCCATCTTCGATCCTTTTTAGTCTCACTACCATCTTTGATCTTGTTCACCACCTTAGTTGTTGGTGGAGAGCCTCGACTTGTGAGCCTTTAAGAAACAAGCATTATTAGAAGAAATATCATTAAACATTAAAGTGAGGAATATAAACATTGAAAAATAGAACTTTGAAATAATAAATTGTAAAATCTGTTGTGAAAGGTTAGACAACATAACAATAATAATATTAGTAAAACGATGCAAATGTTACTGCAAATATTCAATAGAATTCACAAAAATCTCACCTAAAAAAAAGAAAAAACAAATGAAATACTTAAAACCAATTGGAAAACTGCTTTCTACGTAAAAGATTGAAAGCCAAGATGATTCCATTTTTAGTTGGGATGTGGCAGCCAATACATTATAACTCAATAGTGTTTGGGAACTATCACTAAGAGGATAGACTTACTCAACATCTTTTTTATTACAGACATTACACAAAAAGGAAAAAGAAAAAGGAAAGTGAAACAATAAATAAATACTTAAGCAATTTGGAAACTTTTGCTTGTGAAAGATAGAAAATAGAGTAAGAAAACTTTTATTTGAGATCATATGTGAGGATATATGGAAAGATATCCTTAAGGTTTAATGAATCTCATTGTAGTTGCAATTTTTTTTAACAACCTAGTAGAGCGAGAATAAAAAGTAGATTTGTGGAGGAGAGGCGGATGAGAAGAAATAGAAAAGGTACCTATTAAATAGGAAAATGGGATTGATGCTATTTCTGTATATATGCGTTTATAAAGATGTATCTTTAAAAAAAAAAAAAAGAAGTAAATAACTAATGACATTTTTTGAATGGTTGTTATTTTTGAAAAGGTATAATTATGAAAAAAGCATTCAAAATGTGTAAAAGGTGTCTTCTTCCAAAATTATATATTATAAATAGGATGATTCCATTTTTAGTTGGGATGCTGTAGCCAATGCATTACAACTCAATAGTGTTTGGGAGCTATCATTAAGAGGATAGACTTACTCAATATATATTTTTTTTTATTACAGGCATTAAAAAAAAAGTGAAGCAATAAATTAAAAAAAAAAACAATTTGGAAACTTTTGTTTATAAAAGATAGAAAATAGAATAAGAAAAATTTTATTTGAGATCCTATATGGTGATTTTTGGAAAGATATCTTTAAGGTTCAATGAATCTCACTGTTGTCTTTTTTTTTTTTTTTAAGACTTAGATAAGCGAGAATAAAAAGCAGATTTATGGGAGTGGAGGAGAGAATAGAAAAGGTATCTTTTAAATAGACGAATAAGATTGACATTATTTCCGAATATATCCATTTATAAAAATATATCTTAAAAAAATAAATAAACAACTAATGGCATTTTTTGAATAGTTACTATTTTTGAAAAGTTAAATCAAAAAGGTATAATTATGAAAAAAAAGCATTTAAAATGTGTAAAAGGTGTCTTTTCTTCTGAAATTATATATTATAAATAGATTAGTAATATAGTTACAAATAGATTATATAGAAGCAACACAACCCCCTTATGAGGCACCCTAGAAAATTAATCCAAAAAAAAAAAAAAACAATGAAAAGCCTTATCGAGTCAAAATCATGTCACATAATATAACTTTGAATCTTTTTTTTTTTTTTGGGGATAAAATGTCAATTTTAACCTTACGAGATTTTTTGCATATTTTTTATATGTTATGGGTGGATCCACCCTAAAAGGTTTGCACCACCTCAATAAAATGATTGATAGCTATCTACCACTAAGGGTAGGTTATGACTAACCAAACTAGAGTGGCCATGGCTAGCCATGCTCCACAAGTTTTAACTCTCTTTTTTTTTCTTTTCTTTTAATTTCCTTTTTCTTTCAATGATTTTTATTATATTATTTAATAAGACATATTTATTATATTTTTTTTTATTGAATCAATTATTATGCGCTTATAATAATAACTTAAAACATATGTCCCTCAAAGGTGAGCCCAAAGGGGAGGCTTAGTTCCCCTAGCCCATAGAACCACATGATCTTAAATTACATCCTTACCTCATGTAGGCCCTAACTGGCCCCTCCAACCCATCACTACATCATACCTAGCCTAAACCCTAATATCCAGATCACTGCCTTACAGGATTCATGGTAGGCAATAAAGTCATTGCAATAAACACATTTGTAGCAACATTTAAGTTGTCAATTTATTATTTATTCGCCAATCATTTTTTTTTCAACAAGTTATTGTGCCTATTGATTATTGAGAAAATTCTACAGCCTAATCACTAAAAAATAACTAAACAGTATAGTTACTTTTTATTGTGAATAGCTCTTATTTACTATAATCAGAGTGTTTTACTATTTAAAAAAAAAATGTTAACAGCTCATATAAAACTATCAATAGTTTGCAAAAGATTATCAATAGTTTTTAAAAGACTTTGACGGTCACTTTTTATTATTAATGAGGCTTATTTTACTATAATCAAAGTTATTTTTCCATAATAAGAAGAAATGATTATGTTGTCCAATCACTTTTGAGCTGACTGAATGGTAGGATTTTCCTTGATTATTTCATTTATTTCTCTTTAATCTGTCTTCTAATTTATTACTTTAGCAACATGCAACGAAGGGTATCTTTTGTTGATATTTGGAAATTTAAGATATTTTACTTATGTAAATTTAAAAATTGGTTGGTATGTGTGTGTGTTTAGAGAGATATCAGCTATAAATTCTATATAGTATTCATAAGTCAAGCTCATATATTGAATGGCAAAAGCATTTTTTTTAAGGGTAAGAATCAATCAAATCTCATGAGTTTTTTTTTTTAAAATTAAAATACCATGTTTTACCATTATTGTCACAAAAACGTAGATGCTATCATCATAATACCTTGTGTGGATTTAGTGATTTTGATAATATCATGATGTCCTCCTTACTACTTAACGTTGCGGCTGTCTCTGATGTCAATTAATTGAGAGTAATAAATGGATATAAATCACATATACCTAAAAATGTTAAAATATAAATAAATAAAGTATCAAAAGGTAAAAATTCATGTATATATATATACAATAAAACTTATCTGAATTTTTTCCGTGAAACAAACATGTCAATATAATTACAAATCTATTATATGGTTATCAAGAACCAGAGATCTACGATTATTTGGAAATGGCGTCATTTTGATTTATAAAAAAAGAAATGTGCGCTTTGGACCATAGTAAGGAGACGAAACTCAAAAGGGTGTTTACCTGGATGATAATTGATTTATATGAATTTAATGGTGATGTTCGTCAAGCCTAACACCATAGATAATTTTGGAAAGCAAAATCCACCTAAATGCACGACAAATATACCACTAGTACTGGTAAGGATGGTTTCATTTCGACCACTTGTTCATAGAAGGATCTAAATCTCCGGTCACTTTCAGGGGAAGAAAATTAAAACAACAAATAAATAGGTTTAAGTGGTGATATATCCCGTGTTTGTTCCGACAGCTATGGTATTGGACTGAATTATTTAAGCGATTTAAGTTTGATATTTATAGAATACGGGATTAGAGAAGTCTTCTTCTTTCATATATTGATATACATTCTTTAGTTGTTAGAACATCTATATAAAAAATAAATAAATAAATAAAATGATAGGGTGTTCACGAACAAATCCACATTACCATTCTCATCATCGAGACAGAGAGATGGTTTCCACATGACAAATCTCAAATTTACATACGGTAGACGATAAAGGGAATTCGGTCTAAGAAATTAGTTTGCAGGATACCCCAAGTCCCCATAGGTAACGACGATAGTGTCAAAATTAAATCCGTAATAAAGGTAGGCATAATTAAAATAATGTATATATCATTGCAAAAAGACAACGATGTCCAATATAAGAGACGGTAGACGAAAAAGATATATATATATAATTGTTTCATGACTTTGTCCATGGGTTAAATCTATTTTTTGTGCTTTAACCCTAGTAACTAAATAGATTTATCTTTTTGGATTAAAGTGATAGGGTTTAGAGAATTAAGTTCATGTCATCCAGATGATTAGGAAATATTTGACATAGTAAGCTTAAAATAGTACTCATCAGATCAGTTAGTCTAATACCAACATTTCTCAATAAAATTTACGCACTAAAGAAAGCCTTCAATAGGCTTGGGCTTAAGAAAAGCTCATGTGAGGATCCATTAAAGAATGATGCATTTCAACCGTTGATCACCATCTCCATCCAATGGATGAGATCAATAACCAAGCTCTATAAATACTGAAGGCACTTTCATTTCGAGGGGGACTTTTAGGGAGAAGCACTGTTACTTTGCTAGGACTACCTCTCATAAGATTAAATTAATAATTTAGTGAATAAAATCTCATCTGTCATTACTCCTAATAGAGTTTGATGCTTAAATACCTTATCTACTTGTCACTAAAGCATTTGAACCTATTGAAATTACTTACTCCTCTACATTAAATTCACCCCTTGATCATCTTCCTACAAGTCTTTTTTTTTTTTTTTTTTGCCACATGTAGCATGTTTGCATGCAATACACACATGACCCTCACATTTAAACCCATATACTTACAAGCTTTATAATAGTTATTTCAAGCAATTGTGATGATTTGTTGCTTTTGTAGTAGGTGATAATTATAGTTAACTAATAATGGGTGTGAGCTAGGTGTGGTGATGGATTACTAAAAGGAAAAGAAAACTACAGACTTTTCTTATTTTTCATCATTTATTTCTCCCTAATTTGCAATTATTACTAACTTTCAATCAATACCATCACCTTTCATCATCAATAACTTTCTTTAAGAATCACTAATAATCTAATCTCTTAAAGTTAATAAAATAGGATTTAAATAATGTAATAACTAAACTACCCACAAGTGGTGGCCAACTAACCTTGAGTCTTAGGTTAACCAACCATGGCTATTTCAGCTTAGTGGGTACGGAGACCCATATTGATGGGTGTAGAGATGACAATTTTCAATACAACATGATAATACAAGAACAATATAAATATCACATAATTAGGAATACATTTATTAAAAAACACACATGTGCATGTGCGTGCACACACACGCAAGAGTAACATGACACACAAAATAAAAGACATGATTATGTTATGAATAAACATGATTTTATCATAAACTAATAACTTGCTATTTTTATTCAATTTCATGTATTTTTTGCACTAGTATTAATTCCATACAAAATAAAGACACAAATATAGTTCATTAACAAGAATTGCTACCATAATAAGTGGCCACCCATCATTCTATGAGAATGGCACAACCCCCTAAGGGACCAACCTTAAAAGTTAACTCGAAAAGAAAAGAAAGAAAAAAATGATGAAAAGCCTTATTTAGACAAAATCGAGACATATAATTTAAATATAAATATATGGAGTAAAAATAAAAATATAAATAAATAAAGAGTTAAAAGGTGAAAGTTCTGCAATACAAATGAAATTTACCCAAATTTTTTCCATCAAACAAACACAACCATATAATTACAAATCTATTATTTGCTTATTAAGAAGCAGAGGTATGATACTTTAACTAGGCATTGGTTCTATAATTATATAGAAATGGCATCGCTTTAATTTATAAGAATATATTAAGGCTTTTATAGTTTAGTGATATGAATATCGTTTTTTCAAAGAAATTGATCAAATTCGATTTCCCCTTTCTAGTTGTAATAGTAGTTAGATAAAATAAATATATCTATATATAAGAAAAGAGCTTTTGACCATAGTGAGGAGATGGAACTAAGAATGCAACCGAGCCAGGTCATAATAAGGTACCCTATTCGACTCGATCCAGTTGATAAAAACTGTATAGGGTTAGATCTGATAGGGTTTAAGGTCTGGTTATAGGATTTAGAAAAAATTCAATGGGAAAACTCAACTTAATAAAAATAATAATTTTTTAAAAAATAATAAATTAATATCATAATTTATAATCAGTATATTTTGTTTTATTATTTTGATATTTATAAATTTTTGGCATTTCCATTCCCACTGAACTGAACTGATAAAAGAAAGAAAAGCCAATTCCGATCCGTTCCTTTCCCGCGCGTTCATGTCGCTGGTCTGCTATGCTGTCTGCCCACTGAACTAGACTCCGATGTCTATCTCTAGACTGGTCGTTGACTAGTGAGAAATCAAGCTTGAAATTGGACCTTTTCTTCTCCAAAACCTCATTTATTCCTTGCAATGCCAGCTTCACATCTGCACAAACGCTTTGATTTCTAAGATCAGTTGTTGATTGATCTTGAATTCACGCTACTCGCTGCATCATATCACCATCTTTAACCCATTGGGTTCGTGATTTTGCACGCTATAACAGCTCTTCTGTGTCCAACACTTGCTCTAAATCTTTCCTCAACTTTTGTTCTAACTCTCTTAGAAAAGTGTTTGGATGAGAAGAGAGGACTCGCTATATACCACTCAAACGTGCTAACAGTCACCATCTTTGTTGGTGAATTATGCCAAAAGAGGTTTTATTTCATCCTTTGACTTCCTCCTGAAAGTGGGAGAAAGCTACTAAGTAGGAGCAGCTAGAGTTTAACCAAATGTTGGATATTAGAGTTTTAAAACCACCATGTGTTAGCCACATAGGTTGAAATTTGAAAGGCCTTGGAAGCTTAAGACCTAAGATATTATAAGAAGTGCAAAGATAAAGGGGATTGTAATCTGAAACCATCGGTTTAGGTGTTGAACAGTGGCCTCTGGATATAGCAGCTTCCATTCAGAATTAATCCAAACTCGAACCAGGCGAGATTGAATTAGGGAATGATATTTTCGTTTGTTACTCCGTGTGAAATAAAGCCCTATAAATCCTAAAGCTAACATGCTAAAATCTTGCATGCATTTACAATATATATCCATACATGTGTTATTATATGATTTGCTACCCCATTTCTCGCTGATATTGATCATTTCATTAAAATCTCCAGCAATGCACCATGCAGATGAGGAAATTTCATTATGAAGTTCACGCAAATTGTCCCACAAAAGAACACGATGACTGAGCAAACAACTGGCATAAGCAAGTGCAAAATGCCATTTAAGGGATTGATTACAGATTTATATGAGTATGGATGTACTGTGTAGTCTGGTGAATCACAAAGACATCCGTGATATTTGCATTGTAGAGTAAGAGCATGCCTCTACGGTGACCCTCCGATGGCTGGGATACCATGGCCAGAGAATGCTGAATGAATAAAGTATCCATAGGCACCTTCAGATCCATTTTGGTTTCCAGTAATTTGAGCAAATCTGGTTGAAATGCCCTGTAATATTTGAAAAATTATTCTAAAATTAAAAAAAAATGAGTGGAGCGATAAGTATTTTTAGGATAAAATAGCGTGAATAGCATTTTTGTGATTTGAAAATTTTGATAAGGTAACAATAAAAATTAAAAAAACTTAAGACTCATAAAAATTAACAAACCATTAAGTTAAATACTTAGTTGAATAAATTTTGAAACCAATAAATATAACTTCTATAAGCACACAAATAATAATCCAGCATGTGACTTAATTATAAACATTAGATATGGGTATGACTGATAAGATTGTAGGATTACAAAGATACCATAAAAATCCTAATAATAATAAAAAATGACTATAGAATAAAATAAATATATGTAAAATTAAGATATAATAATAGGATTACCAATGTAAAACTTTAATTCTAACACATTTCGGACTATTGAAGCTTTAAGGGTAAATTTAGTAATGAAGAAAAGTTTTAGAAAGATTAATGATACATATTTATAATATATTAACACTACTTTAATAATTTATATATAGCAGAAATCTTATAACAAATAATAATAGACATTAAAATGAAAAAGTAAGAAAAAAATGAGATTTGTTAGATCATTATAAAAAATAAAAAATAAGAATTAAAATTTTAGGTTTATGATAGTTGAATAGAATTTTTAAGTATATATTTATATTTAGAATATTTTATTTAATATATATGTAAATTTTTATATCAAAACATTATGATTTAAATAATTTAATAAAATATTAATACACATACTAACTCAATAATATTTTTTCCACCCATATATTCTTCTTTTCCTGGCTTCAATTTCTCTCTCATTTTTTTTTCTCTTCTCAGTCAACCCATCCCTTTTCATCTTCTTTCTATTCTTTCATTCTTCCCTCTTTTTCTCTCTCTCTTCTTTTCTAGATACATGCGAAACTACCTCTTCAAACTTAAAAAATTCATAACTTCCTCATACTAACTCTAAATAAAAAACCGTAAGTGCCATTATGATCCTTAGAAGGAGTACTTTGCATTAAGACCATACTTGCTAAGTAAATTTTGAACTCAAAATTTAAGTTAAATTTACATGAATTAAAAAAAAAAAGAAATTTGTAGACTTAATTTTTGTTTTAAGTTTTAGTAAGTTTAACTACTAGAATTAACTTTAAGTTTTACTATTCTTTTTATTATTAGGTGAAAAAAAAAACGAATTTACATGACATATTGTGTTTTAAAGTCAAGAAATTGAGGTGAGTGGAAACTTTGTGATATATTACAATGTTTGTATATTGTTTATAATATACTTATATATGTGTATAATCTGTTGTCTTTGGCTATTGTAGTGTTGTGATAATAAAATTTTTTCTTTTTTTTTTTTCCCTTCTTCCATTTCCTCTTTCTTCCTTGTTATTTCCTTTCTTTTCTTTTCTTCTTTTTCTTCTTTCTTTCTCTTGTCTTCCTACCGGGTGCATTTCTTCTCTTTTCTTTTCGTTTTCCATTTCTTTTTTTCTTATCCAAGAAATGTATGTATATATGTACAATATATATATATATATACTTAATAACAACTTATAGAAGAGCAATTTAAGTATAATGTAAAGTATATGGATGTATCTAGAATATAAATACATACATACATATATATATATATATATATATATATCAATTACAAGCTACATGAATATACATATACATTTATGATTACGAAATTTATTATTTCTATATTGTTAGTCACTATAAAAAAAAATTAATCATAAGAAAACTAGGAGACAAGCTCGTCTAATTTATTTATATTCTTGTCTTCTTTTCATTTTTTTTTTCCTTCTTTCATAATCAAAATCTCCTTAGCTACATTTATATGTATACATATATATGTTTTTCATAAACCAATAGGCTTATGTATAAAATACAAATAAAGTGTATATAGGGATTTAGAACTAATATATGAGTATAATGTAATATAAAGCATTGGATTACTTACTAATTTCTCAAGGTATAGTGTGAAATAATAATAATAATAATAATAATAATAATAACCACAACAACAACAACAACAACAACAACAATAATAATAACAATAACAATAATAACAATAACAATAACAATAACAATAACAATAATAATAATAATAATAATAATAATAATAATAATTTTATTATTATTATTATTATTATTATTATTATTATTATTATTATTATTATTATTATTATTATTATTATTATTATTATTATTATTATTATTATTATTAGTATGCTTGTCCTTGATGGTTTGTGTACTTAATGTGCAGTTAAGGTGGTTGGAGCTTAAGAATTAAAAGATGTAAGATAATTAACTAAGTGAGAAGATAAGAATTAAGTAAGATATAGTACTCAAGCACTGATGGTAAATGAAAATCCCCAATCCAAGTTCAAGGGGGTATTAATACCTAGACTTCATGCTAATTATTGAAAGTCCGTGTGTGATGCTATATTGCATGTGGTTGTTCATGCATAGCATATGATTGAAAATTTGCTTAAATTGCTTGTATGTGTATAGTATTGAGAATATTGTACTCCCATATCACTGAGCCACAATGTACTCGCTCCTTAATAGACTGTTTTGTAAAAAGAATTTTAAAAGCTTAGAAAGGGATAAGATATGGTGTGACCTAAAGTTATTTGTATCAATGTCAAAAGTGTAAGGGGTATTAGAGTTGATTTCCCGATTGTAAAGTGTATATGATTTTATTCTAGGGAGTTCAATGTAGAAATAAAAGCTGTAGAACTTCAATGTATTTTTTCATTTTATTGTTTTGATAGAAGATTCGATTCTTTATGTTCTTAGTCGATTGTAAAATACGGAAATCCTTAGTTATATTCTTATTATATGATTATATGTAATATGATTAGTGGTAATTGATTAAATAATTATTTAAAGTTTTAGATAAAACTTTTAGGCCCTTGTTGGGCCGTGACACTAGTTGAGCGGCAGCCACCAGTTCATCCATTGCATTCTGCTTATGCTGGGAATTTGCTCCTCGTTCCATATGATCATTTTGAGGGGACAACCAAAAAAAGGAGGATGTTATGCTTGTAAGGCCATGGCAGATGCTCATAAAAAAGTGCAGGAGT
>JBBMOL010003030.1:0-19004 GCA_037954665.1 Laguncularia racemosa | reverse complement strand
CTTTCATGCATATGCGGGCGAGATCAGGGCCTTTTCACACCGTGTATTTTTGGTTGTACGTTTCTGTGCATATCGGGAGAGATACACGGCCAGACACATTGTACTTGGCCGTGCCCTTTTCTGTGCACATTCTGCATGAACACTCGTGTACACAACCGGTACTTTGGCCGTGACTTTTTTGTGTTTTTGCGGGACTCCACACCGCAATAAAATCCAATTTTTTTTCCAAACCTTTTCGATCAAACCCCCTGTAAGCTTCATTTTCATTTCCTTTTAATTACCTCCACGGAATTACTTGAGAGATCCAAATAGACGGGGCGAATTAATTTCAAAACCCCAATCTGGTTTTGTTACAAGGATAAGAGCTTCGTTGAAATTTGCAATTAGTTTGATGTAATGAAGTTTTAATTCCCCTTCGCAACACGTTTTCGCAAGTTTTGGCTTAGTTTAAATTGGAAACCAATCCTCATGCCCGGGTCGATGCCCTCTGGAGGTGATGTTGCTTTGCTGTATTAGCATTTTTTTTTGTTGGTGTTTGCAGGGTTGGGTTTTTGGGTTCCCCCTGAAAAACTTTTGCGGGGGGTTGGGTTTACCGTGAGATGTTTAATATAATCCTACCCAAAACGGGATGGGGGGTGCGGGTCTGGAAAATTTAAGGTGGCCATTAAGCAACTAAAACGGGGATGAACTAATTGGTTGGTTTCAAAGGGCCAATAGGGGACTTTAAAGTGTATTAGATATTTAGGAAAAAAAAGCTTTGATTATGGTTTAGCACCAATGCCCCTTGGAAATAAGCAAGCTGTGAAATAGCTATCAATGATTGCCAGCATAGTTGTCAAAACGCGATTAACCACATTTTTTTCAACGTTTTTATGAGTTCGTGGTACTTTTTAGTTAATTCGCAGTAAAAACGTTTTTTGAGATAAAAAAAATAGTAAAATCGCGATTCCCCCCACGTGGGAAACGGGAAAATCGCAGTCCACTAGGTTTTTTTTCTTTCCCACTATAAGGTCTTTTTTTTCACAACAAAGATGAAGAGGAAATAACTCAGCTTTGTAAGATGGCCCCCAAAAAAGCTTAGCCTAGCCCAACATTAAGTAAATTTGTACCATTTGCTTTCATTCTTCGAATATCAAGCATCCGGGATTATGTGTATATTCTAACTTTTTTTTCTTAACTTTTTCGTTGGTTCTTTTTGTTTAGAAAACTTAAAACTTCAAAAAAGTAATTTTTTTCAACTTTAATCTTTTATGTCACTTAGGAGGTAAATGCAACCTTTAGAGTTGTTGCGTTTATTGTATGTTTTGTAGGGGTGGCGCAAAAGGAATTGACGTTAGGGGTGGGGCTCACAAATAATAAAAAGTAAAGTTAAAAAAAAGGAAGAAAAAATAAAGCATAAGATTTTTTCCTGATTTACCCCGATAAAGGGTTTTTTTCATAAAGAATTTCCCCTAAATTTTGCACCCCACTCTCCGTTTTTTTCAGTAATTAATAAAAAAAAAAGAATTATAATAAGAGCTATTTATAACCCAAACTCAAACTTTTAAAGAATAAAAAATTTGGGGGTTTAATTTTCAAAAGCCCTTGGTTCCCAGCCCAATGCTTTCCTATTGTAAGGGGATGAGCCACACCCAACAGCGTTGGCATCACCGTCCTTGTCTGTATGCTGCATTGTGTTGAAGCTTCATTTTTATTTCGTCGATTTTTGGGTCTTCTATTCCAATTTGTGATCATGTTCATGTTAAGCATTCATTTTGATTGCTACAACTTTCCTATTTTAAATTAATTTTTTTGAATATAAATAAAATATGATAGATAACTTTAACTTTATAAAATTTTTTTTTAGATTTTTTAAATTTTATAGAAAGTATAAAACATTTATATTTCTATCTTTTTTAAATCTCATAGTTATAATACTTTTAAAAATATATTTTAGTAAATATATTTTTAATTAATAATCACAATATGCAAAAATTTATTTAGTAATATATAATTTTAAAGGTTTTTTTTTTTTAAGTACCTTTTTTTTTTTACTTTTGGTTTAAATTTTTTTTATTTTTTATATTATCTTTTTAATGAAAAATCTTCGTTATCAAATTTTATTTATTTGTAATTTTTAAAGTCAAATTGATTTTAAATTTTATCTTTATCTTTTAGTTTTTTTATATATAAAATTTGGTGAAACTCGCTTTATACATATTTTTATTTAGAAAAAAAAATTCCATATTATACAACTTAGCTTGATTATCTATATTATATTTTTATTGAAAAAATTTACAATTATAAAAAAATAAATCGAATTTTCTTATTCATAATCCATTATTTTTTTTTAATAACATTGTAAGTAAATTTACAATATTTGAAATTTATTTTATATAAGTTGAAAAATTTTATTTTTTTACATTCTGATTCCACAGATCTCAAACGATCATGTAAAATCATATTTTGAAAACCATTTGCCGCCCCTCACAAGCAAAAAATCAAAGACAAATGAGACCGAAGCACCCCTTGGAAATTGCAGGTATAATAAAGCCAGGGACGAAAAAATAGGGGTTGAATCAAGTGAAAAAACCGAGTAAGTGCAGCTCTATTGCAAATCGAACATAAAGTCTTAATTTTTCAAGTTATGTATATTTATGTTTTTCATGTACTATGAGCATCGATATTTTGTTTGCTAATTGCTTATTACTTGCTAACTTATATGTTTACCCTTTGAAAAAAACCCCTGGTTTTTTCGGCTTGACTTAAAAGTTTTCAGAAAAATTTTTTTGAGGAAAGCTTTAAAAACGTAATTTACATTTCTTAAAAATTTTAAATAAAAAGGGGTGACCTCAAAAACTTTAAGAATCTAAACAAATTCTGCACTTTCATTTTTTATAAAAAATAAATTTTTTAAAAAATATAATTTTTTTAATTCTTAAAAAAATCTCTGAAATACTTTGTTTAAAAAACCCCCAAAAATTAAATATAAAATTCTAAAAGATAAATTTCCGCAATTTTAGGGTTATTCCAAACTGAAAACTATCATCATTATCTGCTTCAAGCGGGGAAAATTTAATAAATTTCCGCATGGAAAACACATTTAAACCCCCCCATTAGTGCACCTTTGAGAGCTTCATTTTGGTTTGGAAAATTTGCATGTTAACATCGTGTTTTGGACCACAAATACATAAAAGCCCTTTTGCATATTCTTTCTTTAAAGATCATCCTGGAAGAATGTTTGCAATTTGGTTAATTCTTGTTGTCTTTGGGTTTATAAGACCAAAACTGTGAGTGTGATTGTAGAAACTGTACTTCCTGTGAAGATTGGTGCCAAGTTGAGGTAGTTGGGAAGTTGGTGTCTGATAACCGACAGAAACTTTTTTCTCTCCCAAAACCAACTAAAAATGTGTCATCTAAAGGTAACCCCAAGCAAGTGGTACCACAACAGAGTAGCCCAAGAAATTTTAAATCGCAAATGATGATGTTAGCAAAAATTTTTGTTAATGTACATTTTCAACACTCTACTTTTTTTTTTATTATTTTCTTTTGGGCGGAAAATGTGTCGACTCATTAATTTTCGAGCCCAAACAATTATAATGTAATTTTGCAATCAGATCGAAGTAAATTTTCCCAATTTGAATTAGATTGCCAATTAAGTATTTTGGAATATAAAACACGTGTTAAGAGCGTTCGATAATTTAAACTAAGTTGGTAGTTGTATTAAACAAGGGCGAAGAAAGAAAATTTTGTAACATTCTAAAAGGTATATGGCCAAAGTACTAACCATATTCCTTGTAACAATTAGTTTGCAGACCGCGTTGCTTCAAGAAATTGTGACATTCGATTAAATTTCATATGATCAATCACAAAGAATTGTATTACTTTGTGATTAAAGGTTACAATTTATATATAATTGATATAAATCAAAAGTTGTATCCAATTATTATATCATTGTAACTCTTGGTGAAGTATTGTAATTTATTGATTTATGTAAAAAGTTACAACTTTGTTTAGGATAATATTCATGTGAATTTGCACAAATTTTCTAACTATATACATTTTTAAAAACACTAAAAAAACAAAAATATTTTTTCCATATTCAAGTGAGGTTTTATCTTTAGAGTTTTTACTCTAAATATAAAAGGTTTAGTGTATTTTGGGATAATTCCACCCCATAAAACTCTCATAGCAAACTAAGTGTAAGAGGTGTAAATTCTCTAATAAAAGAGATCCAATTGTGCTTTTAAGGCATAATTGTTTATGAATTATATTTTTCCTAAAAATTCTTAGAGAATTTATGTTATGGCGAGTGAAACAAATGGGGTATTAAGAGTCATGAATCAAGACTTTGTCAATTTGGGGATCAATTTGATGAAACAAACTTTAATCATTGGAGGGAAAAAAATGCTCTTTCTATTGTCAGTGCTCAATATTGCTTATGCGCTGGATCCAAAGACTCCATCTATTAAAGATTTGAAGAAGGAGCAAGCCCAAAATAAGAAAGTCAAGCATGGGGAAGCGAAGAAGAAAAAGAAAATGATGAATTTGAATGTAGAGGTCTTATCTAAACACTCTATCATATAATCAAATAGATCTTTACATGAAAATAAAATCCCCACTTGAAATATGGAAGGCATTGGAAGAAAAATATAACACCGAGCAACAAGGTGCGGAAAATTTTCTAATGCTGAAGTACTTTAAATTTTAAAAAATGCTTGATAACATCGCCATATTAGATCAAGTTCACGAGCAAACAAATTCTTTTTAATTGTCTATGTGATTTGTGTGTGCTTATTCCTAATTCTCTTCAAGTGGGGGTAATTTTATCAAAATCGCCTTCTAGTTGGAATGACTATAGGAAAAAGATTCTTCACTTGGCCAAAGATTTTTACCATTGAATGGATTCTTAGGCTTATACGCAAAGGAAGAAACTAGAAAGTGTGATGTGGTGAATCTTCCACAAATTTCTAAAGTGAACTATGTAAAGGAGGAGGAAATAACAAATCTAGTAAGAAATGAAAAGCTAAATAAAATTGATACAAGAAGAAGATTCAAAGGTGTTACAATTGTAATTAGAAAGGACACTATGCTATTGTGTAGTTGACCTTTACTTTACATACGAAAAAAAATTGAGTTTAATGAATGTATTTTAAATGTTCTAGATGTAAAGAAGAATAGGGGTTTTTAGGATTATTGTGTGGGAAAGGATTCAAAATTATAATCGAATTTGACAAATTTGTGTAATAAAAGGGGGATCATATGTAGGGAAGGGATATAGTAGTGATTGTATATTCAAACTCAGTATTGATATGAATAAGATGAATATTTCTATTTATATGGTCCATTATTGTAATTTAGGCTACTAGATTTGGACATGTCAATTTTAATACCATTAAGTTAATGAATAAAAATGAATATGTCAAAGTAATAATTTGGATAATATGAAAAATGTGAAGTTTGCTTTCAAGCCAAAATCACAAAGAAACCATTTCCTAATGTGGAAAAGATATTTTAAGGTGCTTGATTTAAAAACATAGTGATATTTGTAAATTCAATGAAATTTAACTAAGGTAGAAAAGATACTTTATAACATTCATCAATGATTTTTAAATGATAGACCTAGGGTATATTTATCAAGACATAAAGATGAAGCTTTTGAATCGTTTAAACCCTACAAGTTGGAAGTAGAAAATTTACATGATAGAAGAATTAAAAGCTTGTGTAGTGATAGAGGGGTGAATATTTTTCAAATGAATTTCATCAATTTTGAGAGGAAAATGGGATAGTACATCAAGTACTCCCCCATATACCCACAATAAAATGGTTTTATAGAACATAAAATTCGAACCTTAGTGGATATGGTTAATACGCTAATTTTTAAAATTCTAAATTGCCAATTAATTTATGGGGAGAAGTTTTATTAATTTTGTACTTTTTTTTGGGATAGAATTCCATCAAGATATTTAGGTTTCGATCTATATGAAAGATGGAAAGGTAGAAAACCAAATTATAATATTTTAAAGTGTGGGGTTACATAGCCTACTATAGATTATTTGATTTTTAAAGGACAAAGCTTGGTGCTAGAGCCTTGAAAGGAATTTTTGTTGGTTATACTCAAAATTCTAAAGGATATAAAATATTAGATTTAGTATCTAATATTATTATTGAAACTAAAGATATAGAATTTTTGGAAAATTTAATTCTATAGTGATCTAGTTGAAAAGAAAACTTATCCTATTAACAATAAGAAATAGAACAAGGGATTCTTATGAAAATAATATAGAAGAAACAAATGAAGAATCTTCTATAGAACCTAGAAGAACTAAGAGGGGAAGAAAGAGCTAGAATCTAGAATTAGGATTCATTGATTCACAATTTCTTAGCTTTCCAGCAGAAGGAAATAAAGATTCTTTAATTTGTAAAATTGGGCCCTTTAAAACTTACTGTAAATAGTGATCCTAAAACATTTAATGAAGCAATAGCTTCTAGAGATGCAACATTTTGAAAGAGGTAATAAATGATGAAATGGAATCTTTGTTGTCTATTAATATTTGGGTTTTTAACTAACTTGCCTCAAGGGTCTAAGGCAATTAGTTGTAAATAGGTCTTCAAAAAAAAGTATAATTTTGATGGTTCTTTGCAAACTTTTAAATCAAGGTTAGTGGGTAAAGGATTCAAGTAGAGAGAGGGAATATATTACTTTGATAGTTATGCTCTTTTTTGGGAAGAATGACTTTAATAAGATTATTGTTGGCTCTTGCATCTATTTTTAAACTACATGTGCACAAATGAATGTTAAGACAACCTCTTAAATGGTGACCTTAAGGAAGAAATATACGTGGAACAACCATAAGGCTTTGTGCTATCTAAAAATGAAAAAAAGGTTTGAAAAAATTTAAATTTAAAACATTGTATGTATTCAAACAAGCCCTAAAAAAAATGGCATGAGAAATTCAATGCTATAAAACTAGACAAATGGTTTCAAGCATAATATGATAAATGTATTTATTTTAAAAATTTACTAGTGAGTATGCGTTATATTTGTATATATGTTGATGATTTTTGAAATTTGGAACAAATATGATTGGGAATTATCAAAACCCAAGAAATATCTAGTCTCAAAAACTTAAAATGAAATATCTAAATGAGGTAGATACAAAATTGGGTATTAAAGTGTTGAACATAATGGGGGGCATTGTGTTAATTCAGTCACATTACATAGGAAAGATTATTGAAAAGTTTTAAATACCTAGTAAAGAAAGAATTTACAACCCCCTATGATCCTCACTTTAAATTAGAAAAGAATTCTGTAAAAGCAATAGCATAATTGGAGTATGCTAGTGCAATAGGGAGTTTAATGTATGCTTCTCATTGTACAAGACCCAATATTGCATATGTCGTATGCAAATTGTCAAGATTTACTAGTAATCCTAGTAATCGAGCATTGGAAAGTGAAATCTAGAGTTTTAGGTTACTTAAAGAAAACAATGAAACTTAGAATATTTTATGGTGATTTTCTTAGTGTACTAGAAGGATTTTCGGATGCAAATTAGATAAAAAGTGCTAGTGATAGAGGTTTAATTTTTTGATGGATATTTACTTTAGGCGGTGGTACCATAAGTTAGGCATCTAAGAACAAATATGTATAATGCATTTGACAATGAAGGCTAAGTTTATAGCACTAGCTGTAGCCAGTAAAGAAGCGGAATGGATGAGAAATTTATTGATGGAAATAGAAATTTGGCCAAAACTTGTTTTAACCATTTCAATCTTTTGTGATAGTGAAGTAATGATGTCTTGTGCCTATTGTAAAATTTATAATGGAAAGTCTAGATATATAGGGCTAAGACACAAATATGTTAGAGAACTAATAGGGAGAGTTATAACCATCACTTATGTTAAGACCGATAGTAATTTGGTAGATCTTTTGACAAAAGGATTATTCAAAGATCTAGTAAAGAATACTTCTACTAAAATGGGTCTAAATTCCTGTAATTAGTAGTGATGGGAACCTTACCTTATTTTAGGAAATCACTAGTTTCATGGTTCAAAGGGTAAAAACAAATCATTGTTAACCAAATGTACTATGAGTACTATTAGTTAATTGAGGGTAAGATTTAATACAAAAATATCTCTTACTAGATGGATATCATATCTAAATCAATAAGTTTGATAGAGTCTACCTAATTGAGTGCATGATGGCATTGCTCCTAGCAAAAGTTATAAGGAGCTTACTTTTATAAATGTTCAATGAAACCAAGATGAGCGCATGGCCACAATTGCATTACCATAAAATCCACTAATTGAGTGTGAAACGATTGTATGTGTGAGTTCTCCGTTGTAGCATATAGCGTGAAAAGTTCAAAGCAATTAACTACTTTTCACCCTATTACAACTTTGATAACTTATACTATAGAGTAGTTCAAAACTAACGATACTACTTTTTATGCACAATCAATGAGGTATTTTTAAACAATTGGCAATCTAGTAGGGGAATATTAAATTAGATTGCTAATTAAATATTTTGGAATATAAAATAATGTGTTAAGCGTGCTTGATAATTAACTAAGTTGGTACCCGTGTTAAACAAGAGTAAAGGAAGAAAATTTTATAGCATTCCGAGGTATACATAGCCAAAGTACTTAATTATGTCCTTTATAACGACTAGTGTGTAAATCATATTACTTCAAGAAGTTTGCAACTTTTAACTAAATTTCATATGATTCAATCACAAAGTTGTATTACTTTGTGATTACAGGTTACAATTCATATGTAATTGATTTAAATCAAAAGTTGTATCCAATTATTTGTATCATTTTAACTCTTAGTAAAGCATTGTAATCTATTAATTTATGTGAAAAGTTGCAACTCTATTTGGGATATATACTTTTTTTGAACATATACATTTTTTAAAATAAAATAAAATAAAAAAAATATTTTCTATTTTTCAAGTGAGGTTTGATATTTAAAGTTTTGCTATCTAAATATCACTAAGAGAATTTCGCACCATAAAACTCTAATAGCAAACTAAGTGTGAGAGGAGTAAATTTTTATAAGAAAGCGATCCAATCATATCTCTAAGTCATAATTACTTATCAATTATATTTTTCTTAACATTTAATTCTCCTTCATAACACACTCCTTCATTAGTCCTTTCACAAGATTGTGTTGATACTTTGGTATGTGGTTATAGATCTTAAATTGTACTCCCTACTTAGATTCCCACTCCATTGTCAAGGACTAGTTTGTTTTCCATGCAATCATCTTTGTTATGCTCTTCCATACACTCAACTTTCTCCTTGGGTTGATTTTTCCTTTCTTTAACCTAGACTCATAGTCAACTTCTTTATTTTTGGTGTTGATTGAGATATATATTTAATTTGGTGAGTAAACTTTTAAAACTATATATCAATTTCTTATTTAAATGTGTACGTATATTATTGTAGAAATATGCTAGAGAGTAAGAGAGTTTGGATAGTAAATATTTAGACAATAATAGTAAACAAGGAAAGTATATAAAGACTTCCTAAACCATGAAACTAATTAAGGAAAGTTGTTCATAGGCTATTTCGAACTTAAACCCAAGCCTAGGTCGAGCTCATGATGTTCGTCTTAATGGGGAAAGCTACTAGCTTGGACAATAGGTTGGCCCCTTGCCTTTCTTCATGCCTAACTACTTGACCCAATCAACTCTAGATAAGGACTAAGGAAGATAGTTAGTTATAATAGCCGTTCATTACCCCATGACCCAAATACTTCAAAGGTGCTCAAAGAAGCTTGTTCCACATCTTCAACTTCTAATCGCCTAGCACCTTCTTTCATAAATATGAAAGTTAGTCTGTAGGGGAAAGATTCAAAATTTTAAGCACTCTAACTCCTTTATTGCAATCACTCTCGTTGCCTCTACTCATTCTAACTTAAGCGTTAGGGTAGTTATGCTAGATAACCCCGACACCCCCTTAACTCATTGCTTTCTTGCCAATTGCTAGTTATAAA
Source organism: Laguncularia racemosa (assembly GCA_037954665.1). Lineage (NCBI taxonomy): Eukaryota > Viridiplantae > Streptophyta > Magnoliopsida > Myrtales > Combretaceae > Laguncularia > Laguncularia racemosa. The sequence goes on along the minus strand of JBBMOL010003030.1, from coordinate 9,026 downwards.
CACTCTTGAAAAAATCCACAAACAACAAAAGTAAATACTAAGCTTTATGAGCAATTGAAGGACTTTCCTTGCCATGTGAAAGAGTTCCTAATAATAATATTAAATAAGGAAAGCATCACAAGAAATTAATCTCCAAAAATCCATGTAAATGTGGCCACCATATTGGAGTTGTAAAAGTAAATTAATGTCGAATGATTATGATATTAAAGTGGAAAGTCTTATTTTCAGTGTCTATATTGACTTTCCTTTTAGATTTACTTATTTAGATCACTTAATGCCTTTTACCAAGTCCAAGAAAAATAATCTCTAAAGTTTTCTTGGCAAATTTACTTAATACGTAACAATTCTTACTAGAAGTTTCTTCAAATCTCTCTCTCCTTCGATCTGAATCAATTTTCTCTTTCTTACTATCATAACACGTATTCTCGTAACTTAGTTTCACCTTCTAGAACCACCTTAAAATTTTCTTTTCCTTTCTTAACATGAAATTATGTCCCCAACTTTAAAGTAAATTAACAGCCTATAAGATTCTCTAATATAGAAAATTAAAAGTGTAACACCCCAAAACTTAAAACAAATATAGTCTGTCATGTGTTATCACATCGTGATGACATGCAAAGGATCAAAACAACTATAGACTCCATAAATTATGACAACTTTAATCACATAACAATTAGATTCTCTACGTGACATTCGTGAGTGGCTCTATAGAGTCTCACTTCACAACCACAAATATAACAAATGTCCCAAATAAACTGGAGTCTAGCTCCTGCACAGTGATAAAACACAAACAATCTACATCACAAATAGTACTATCATTACACTTGAACTGGAGTCTCATCTCCATCATCACAAACTAAACTAAACAGTACATCGACTAATATTATCTCCAACACTCTAATCATCATAGTAGTATATGTAGTCCACATCGTCTCCTAAATCTTGATAGGTGTTTACACTTGTCTCATCATATTTTATGATCTCACCAAGTGTACCAATCTATTATCCTTTCTTTAAGCAAGACAAATAGCATAGTCTTGGCATCCTAAGATGCCAAGATTTTAGGAAGCACAAGACTCAATCACAAACATATATAATATATCTACATATAATAATTTGGGTACTTCCTAATGTTCACGAGTAACCTAAAATCTACTTTGATCGTTTTGGTGTATAACTAACTTGGGACAGCACCACACACCGATTATTGAGATGCCACCCAAGACCACTACACTCCCCAAATCCCTTAGGTACAATCATGCACAAGCAACAAACATTTAAAAATCAAGAAAATACTTAAGCCCATGTTAAATCTACTAACAAGAAACAATCATCAAATGTAGTCTACACATACCTAACCCACAATTCCTTCATGATCTTAATTCTCTTAAACTCCAAACCTGTCCAAAAGTTATAAATACCCCATGTTTAAGGCTCTAGGAAAGGGCTAAACAATCCAATTTTAAGTCATTTGGGTTATTGGAAAATGTTGGAAAATAGAATTTGGTGAAAAATTTAGCAAAATATAGGAACAACAGGGGTAGAACACACCCCTATTCTTGTTTGTGTATCTCTCTAGCAAAACATATCGGTGAACATAAGTGGAAACACAACTGTGTTTCTTGCTCGTGTACTTCCTAGCCAAGAAATACTTCCGCTTTTTCACTTAATACATGACCGTGTACTTCATGTATGGGTGTATAACGAAGACCACAGCACTAAACATAGTTGTGTTGGTCTTGTATACCTATTAGATTCTTCTAAACTCAAAAAAACTATTTTGTTTTCTAATAAAAAACAAAACTAACTTGTGTATATAACCTACCTTTTTTTCGACCCAAAACAGCGTTAACAAAATCTTAGAAACCCAAGTATGCCTTAACTGCAAAAAACTTTTGCTGACAAGATTTCCTAATGCTGTTCTCTTCAAGACCGAGAGAATTCAACTTCTCAACCAAAATCTTACATTACACGTCTCATTAATTGAAAAAAACAAGGAATTTTTTTTAGAAATTTACTTATCTTCAATTCCAGATGTTCCTTGAAATAGAAGGGGTCGAAACTACCAAAAAAAAAAAAGAAAGAAAGAAAAAAAAAATGGCACGTAAGGAGGAAGGAGATGGAATAAAAGGAAAGTGGGAAATCAATGTAGGATTTGAATGGGTGAAAATTACCGCTTTCACTTACTTGCTCCATGGAATATCCATTTATTCTATTACTATTAAAATTATAATCATTCAAAATTTATTTTCCTTAATAATCATAAAAAGTGTGACTTCCCAATATAACCCCCTCATAATTCGAGTTCTCTTTCTTTGAAGGTGTTATTTTTGCTCAATGAAAATAACTATCAAGTTATTTGTTTATTTATTTATTTTTTTTATACATTGTTCTTACTTCTGGTCATTATAAAGCTTATGATGATGCACAAATGAACGAACATTTATAAATGGATTTGTATTTCAAATGAAAAACGCTGTTTCCACAATTGATATTTTCATTAATTTATTTGTTTAATATATATATATATATTTTTTAAAAATGCACAATGTTACCTTTCGATTATTTTAGATTTTATTGCATTTTTTATTTATGTTTGGATGCAATTATTTCATTTTTTTTTTACACCATTTTCTCAAAAAATTAGTTATTTGTTTCTTTCTTTCTTTCTTTTTCTTTCTCTCTCCCCTTTAAATTATTGGCAAAAAGAATAAAATTAAAGTTCAATGCTTTTACTCTTTTTTTTATTCTTAATAAAGGCACTGTATGTTTTTATTTTGGTGGGGGAAAACGAGTTTACTTTACTAATTATTAAAGTCTTCGCTTTTTTACATGTTCAATTTTTGGGATGACTCGACTTTTAGATTGAATTGGTTTTGCTTTCCCAAATTGTTTAAGCCAGTGATTGTCTAGTGACACTAAACCTGGGGAACTTCACTTTTTAAAAAAAAATTCACAAATGAAAGGCCGCTACAAAACCTTTTTTTTAACTAAATAAATACCATGTGTCTCATTTAAAACAAAATGTTTATTTAAATTTTTAAACCCTGTAATACACATGTATTTATATGTTCTGAAAAGGGACATCAGTTTAGTCATTATAATTAGTACCCCCATTTTTTTTCTTTTTTTTTCTTTTTTTTCAAAACGTGCAACTTGCAATATACTTATCTTTTATAAACGCCAAAATTTAACGAATGAAGCACAACAAAGGGGAGGGAGATGGCCCCCCCCACAGAGATCTCTCTCATCCACGTTACATGGGGGCAATAAAATAAAACTCGTTTTGGGGGTTGGTGCCATTAGAAATCACATAGCTATTTTAAAAATTAAAGTTTGGGGCGAAAAAATTTGGGTTTTCCGATTTTTAAGAGGAATGCATGTGTTGGTTTTTTTTTCCCGCTTTTTCAATTTTCATGGTTCCTACTTTACCTACACAACAAAATAAAGGTTTTTTTGTAAGTGAAAAAGGGTTTATTTTCTAAATTGATTTCCTAACAAAACCCCTTAAAATTTAAAATTCAAATACGATAAAATAAAAAAGGAAAAAAGATTTTTGAACTATTGTTTTTTCCTCCTATGCACTCCCTCAAAATCATTCATCAATGTCATCCCCCCACGTCTTTTCCTCTTAAATTTAAATGTGGAAAAAGAGACCCGTACTACCCCCAAAGGAAAAACCATCAATAGGATCCTCATATGTACCCTCCCTGACTCGTAAATGAGTCACCAAAAAATTTAAAACATCAATTGTTATGCTTCCCTTTGGGGTAAGTAGGTATTCTTGTTTGAAACGAAACCAATTATATCCTACATTTTTGGGTAGTATCTATTTAACAAATTAAAGGTCACAAATAGGTTCTAGTTTTAATTTTTCAAAACTTGCTTTCACTGCATAAATACAAGGTACAAAAATCTCCATCCTGAAATTAAACATAGAATATGTATTCTAAGGAAAAATAGGGTATGGGGTTTTAGAATACCTTGCAACCACCCTTACAATCTTTCTTAGTTAATAACTTTAAAACATAAAAATTTTTTTTTTTTTCCTTTAACTTAACAAATTTTTCAATTGTTTGAAGTTTGGGTTTTTGTTGTATTAAGCTTTTTCCTAGATTGTTTTTTGTATTAGTAAAATTCCCTACAATCGATTGGGTGTTTTTAAATTTTTTTTAAAAAATGATTAGGTCTAGATCTTATGATAGATGGCAATTTTGCCCATATTTTTAAACCCGATAGATCTTTTGGAGTTATTTTAAATTGGGGTTCATGATGTATGCCCTTTATAAAAAGTATTTTAAATTAAATTGTTGAAGATTCCCAAAAATGAAAAATTTTACTTGCTAAATATGTATGAAAAAAAGAAAACTGAAAATTTTATTAGACAGTTTACCTCTTTTTTTTTTTTAAATAAATATAAAAAAAAAATTTTTTAATTGGGTTTCACATGATGCCCATATCCTATATGTTCTACTAGATATATAAAAAAGGGGGTTTATATAAAATTGTGGGTATATAAAAAAAAAGGGTTTCTCCAACAAAAAACATAAATTTTTCTCGCTTTTATTTCAACAGTGTTGAGTGGAAAAATCAAACCACGATTACTGAATCGAATTCAACAAAAACCATTATTGGCTTTTAAAAGCGAAGATTTAACTGAATAAAGTCAACATTGACCTAAATCGAAAATACGTAAAACAACAAATCATTTTAAAATAAACCCATTTCAAAAAATTCATACATTTCATGGATCTGACATCAGTCGCAACAAAAAGGAATTTTTTGCGCGTCGAACGTAATTTAAAAAAAAAGTTTTAAAAACCCGGGAGGAAGGGCCGAAGCCCAAGCAAACCTAAAATGGGAAAACCCTTTAAAAGGAGGAAATTCCCCCAATTTTTTTTCCCAAGAAAATCCAGGGCCAAAACTGTAAATTAAAATTAATTTTCTTCAAAAATAAAACACCTCAAACCTAAATCAAAGGGGAAAAAAAAAAACAGAAGGAAACACTCTTAAAAAAAAACCAAACAGCAGCTTCCCCCCAAACCCCCCTTTTAAAGCCATTTAAAAGCCGACCCCAAGTACTAAAGAGCAACGAACCATTCGTTTCCAACGAGGGGGGGGCCCAAAAAAAAAAAAAAAAAAACAAAGAAAAAGAAAAGGCCAAAAAAAAAATTCCTTGCTTTTAAACGGACTTCTTTGTCCTATCTCACAACCCACCCAAACCCAAAAATTTAAAAAAAAAAAAAGCACCATTTTTCCAAAAAACCCAAAGGCGACAGTCTGAAGTTTCCATACCATTCTCTGTTGATCTGGGTTCGCATTGGCCAGAGCAGTTGCCAAAGCTCCGATTGGAACTGGCTGAGAAGGCGGTGCATCACGTAGAGGAATACTACCCATATCAAATGGACCAGAAAGCATGTTTCCAGCAACCGGAGGCATGGACCCTCAGGCAGGCCACGTCCAGGAGGATACCTGTAGAGATGACCTCTTGGAAACATCTGCAAATAAAGAAACCAACAATAAGAAAGAATCCCCAAATTTGTGCTTAGTTAGATACTACCAAACAATTTTCAAAAGATAATACCTGCTGCTGCATTAGGGAACTGACTGCTGGTTTTGCTGCACAGCTCCAGCCCTTCTTGTCCCTGGACGTGGACCTTGTTGTCCCTGAGGAACCATAGGCACAAAAAAATTGGGCATAGGAGCAGCACCAGCCCTCATGCCAGGAACAAGCTGCTGCTGATACCCAAATCCAGGCTGAAGAAAGAATTAGCAACAGTAAATTAGTCAATAGGATTCTCTTGTGAGCAATCTATCGACTACGACAGTAAGATAACAAAACAAGTTAATAGATAAATAAGAGTTCCCAATTTAATTAAAAAAAAAAAAAGGGAAAACTCTTCACCAACCAAGAGATTGTGAATGAAGGCAGGAAGGGCTAAAATAGACATACTTGAGGTGGAATCATAGCAGGTGGAGCTTGTCCATAGAACATTTGCTGTCCCAGCCCTGGACTACCAGGGGGATACATTGGCATGCGGCGAGCAGCAGCAGGTCCCATCATCACTGGCAGCATTTGAGAAAACTGAGCCTGGTGGAGTACAGTAAAAGTGAGTATCATTTGCACTTCAAACTGTTAAACTTGTGATATTATGTTTCCTTAAATATCTATTTGATCCATTTAAGCCTTTTTCCTTTGATTTTTGACACATTGCTATTTACTTGAGATTTTACAGAGGCCCATAAATAATAATAAACTATTCAAACATTCCATGAACAAGCAAATGCCTGCATGTATTTGTAAAAGAACATAGCAAAGGGATCAACACACCTGCAACCTAGCTCTTCTATCTTCTTTTTTCTGAGCATGGGCAACATACAAGGTTTGTTTGCAACCATCTTGCCAAGCATCTCTGAGATCTATCAGAAAGATAATTTAAAAAATATTATCAATCTATCTGATGTCAGCATCTACCATCAGAAGAAAACATAGATATGGCTTCAATGGAATTTGAATAAGCAAGACATGTTATCTTACAGCTCTAGTTGCATCCTCAGCATTTGAGTATGCAACAAAGCCTGATCCTCTGCTTACTCCATTAGCATCTCGCATCACCTAATCATAGCAAAATGTGAAATAAAGGAATATAACTTAAAAATAGAATGAACTTAATGCCTAGACAAGAGAATGAAGTTGCAAAGGGAATATTAGTGTAAATGAACAAAGAAGGCTAGCAACCTACTCAAGCTTGCCTCAACATTTATTGGACTCCAATCTTAGACTATAGGCAAGTTGAGCTCAAGCTACTTGATTAGTTTTTCAAGCTTAGCTCAAGCTCTAAACCATTAAGCTTGATACATTCAAGAGCCTTAATCCAATTTAAGCTGAGCTTAAATATATAGAGTATATCATCTCAAGTTGAGAGTTCAAGCTATAATATAAATTTAATTAAAAGAAATATTAGTTTTTCAAAGGCTTAACGAGCTGATCAAGCTGAGAGCTCGATTTTGTTGAGTAATACTTCAAGCCAAGCTAGAACTTAAAATTTAATGCAGAACTACTTCACTCAACAGGGGATATATTAGGTCAAAGTAATCGATAATTATACTAACCTTGCATGATGTAATTGTACCAAATGGTGAGAATAACTCCTTAAGCTTATCATCATCTATGCTATCATCTAAGTTTTTTATGTACAAGTTAGTGTTTTGAACTTTGTCAGCTGCCTCCTTTACATTCTGCTCAAACCGATGCTTCAGTTCATTTTCCCTCTCGGATTTTTTTTAGGGCTCTCCCCACATACCATTCTTTGTCATTAAATTTCTTTCCATTGAGAGCTTCAACAGCTCTGGCAGCATCATCGGCATCCTCAAAATTGACAAATCCAAAGCATTTGGATTTTCCATCCGCATCCTTCATCACCACAACACTAGTAATGGGTCCAAATTCTCCAAAAATTTGCTTCAAATCTTCCTCTGTTGTTGTCTCTGTTAGATTTTTCACATAGACATTATTGAACTTTGTCTTATCCACAGCAGATTCCCTGTCCTGCTTGCGCAGAAAGGGTCCTACATAGACTTGCTTGTCATTCAACAGCATTCCATTCAATTTGTCAATAGCCTTTTGGGCAGACTCCTCATTATCATACTGCACAAAGCCATAACCTTTAGACTGACCAGAGGAATCAGTAGCAACTTTGCATGAGAGTATATTCCCAAATGAAGAAAATGTCTCATGCAATGCTTTATGGTCAATTCCCTTGTCCAAATTCTGCAAAAGTATAGCATGTAAGAAAAAAAAAAAAAAAATTGAAGAAAACAGCTAAAAAGATACTCAGCAGTCAAGGCATATGTACCTTAATAAATATATTACCAGCCCCACTTTTGCGTAAACTAGGATCACGGTGAGAATACATAACTCGAATGGGCTTTCCATTCACAGGGGAGAAGTTCAACAATTCCAATGCCCTCACAGCTGTCAATGAAGTCCAAGTAAATACTAATCTACATGCAACATATAGATACAACAGCGTATATAAAAAATCTACTGTATATCTGTATATTGTGTATGCATCATGATCAGTTCACGTATGTTTTGTTTAGTGAGAGAGAGAGAGAGAGGAGGCCATCTGTTTACATAAACCAATTCCAAGAACAAGCCAAATGAGAACCAACAAAGAAATGCCATGTTTAAAGTTACTGTAGAAATGTTATTTTTCTAACATGAAGTAATTTCTGCTTCTAAATGGAAACATCTCTGATCTCAAAAATATGCTGCAATACACTAAGCTATTACACTTTCATGATCAGTGAGGAAGAACTAAAACCAAGACTAGAAGGTAATAGGAACTATAGGCAAGACAGCCATATAAATCTACAATGCATTTTTACATTGATAAATGAAGTCGGTTTATATGTTTCAGATTCCCTCGATGTATCAGATTTTGCCAATTTTATCTGCTTGACACATATCAAAGAACTAACTTTAAAATATTAAAACTATATAAAATCAGACTAATAATTTCTTTCCCTTCGATAGAGGAGAAGTAAAATAAATCACGATGCTAGGTTGTAACTGTCTAGGTAAACTGTCTCCTACATTCAATGGACTTCAAGGAACCTAAATTTAAAGAGAATATTGTAGATTCTAAGCATCAACTTCAATTTGAATACTTCCAGTTATCTTCAAAGACTGATGCTTTTCGCCCTCAAAAAGTTAAAGAATGATACTGAAATTGGAATTCAAAGACCTTCAGAAGTCATTAGTACTACTAAAGCATATAGACCACACTCCACATAACCATAATTCTATCTATCTGTTTACCCACCTCATTAAATAGTAGTTGGAACATTCGGGCAATATTGTCAGATACTTCTAAACAACTGTGAGTTTGTAAATAATATGGTAGAATGCAGTAAGAATATCCTGGATTTTTTTTTTCTTGGTGGGTGGGGTTTGCAAGCTGTTATGTGTGCTGGTTGCAAATTTGAGAGAGAATACCAACCCACCACTTTTGGATAATGAA
>JBBMOL010003029.1:0-19007 GCA_037954665.1 Laguncularia racemosa | reverse complement strand
TTTTTTCTTTCAATTTTAAAATTTTTTTCTTTTTTTTCCTTGTTTTTAAAAATTCTTGGTTTTTTTTTTGGGTTTTTTTTTAACCCATAGTGGTTTTTTTTTAAAAAAAAGGATTAGGGGGGCCCTTAAGTTTTTTTTTTATTTTTTTTTTTGATCCCAAAGGTGGACCTCGTTTTCCTACAGAAGGACGGGGGGTTTTTAATTGCAACTTTTTTTATTTTTAAAATTTTAAAATTTTTTTTTTTTTTAAAATTTTTAAAAAATTTTTAAATTTGTTTTTAAGTTTATTTTTTTCCCTTTGGATTTTCTTTTTTTAAAAACCCAAAATTTTTTTTGCCGACAATTCAAAAAATCTTAAATTTAAAAAAAAATTTTTTTTTTTTTTTTGTTTTTTCCCAAAAATAAAAACCTTAAAATTAAATTGCCCCCAAAAGGAAATATAATAAATTAATTTTGTTTTTAATTTTCCAAATTTCCAAATAAATTTTTTTTAAAAGAATAAAAGCAAAAGAATTTTTTAAAAATTTGGCCCCAAAAAAAAAGGGGGGTCGATTTTTTTTCCCAAAATTTACAAGGGGGGTTTTTGAATTGTTTCCTTTTAAAATTTTTTTTAAAAATCAAAGAAAAAAAATGGGGGGGAAAAAAAAAAAAAAAAAAATGGGAAAAAAAAATTTTTTTTAAAAAAATGAATTCCCAAATTTTAAGGGGACAACCTTTTTAAACCTGGGCCCCGGGTTTTACCTTTTTGGTTTATTTAAAAAAATTAAATAAAAAGGGGCCCCCATTTCATTTTTGGGTTTTTTTTTTAAAAAAAAAACCCCCCAAAAAAACCCGGGTTTTGAAAAAAAAATTTCATAAAAAAAAGGGAAAAAATAAAGGGGAAAAAAAAAACCCAAAAAAGGGCCCCTGAAGAAAAAAAAATTTTTTTGGGAAAATAATTTTTTTCTTTTCCCCGCCCCCGGGGGAACGCTCCCCCTTTTTTTTTCCCTTTTTTTTTAAAAGGGACCGTTTTTTGGGAAATTTCCCCCCAAATTTTTTTTTTTAAATTTTTTAACATGTGCATAATATATTTTAAAATGAGTAGAGGAAGATAGAACTTGCTCAGAGATTTATAGAGTTCCACCTTGAGCGTCAATCCTTCTTCCAGCTCACGCGGTCGGTTCCAGTTGTCTCTATACCGGGGTGTGGTTTCACTTATCAAACAAATTGAAAGTGTACAAAATTACGCACCCCCCCATTACCTGACAAAGTCTCACTGCCGAAGTCTTTCTAGCTTCTTCACTAAGCTAATCACTCCAAAACACCAGTGATTGAAAACAACTATCATTTTCCTTATACAAGAAAGAATTACAATAAATGAGGATATTAAAATTTCATCTAATAAATTAGATCACATGTATATGTTAAAAAAAAAAAATTTGTGCGCTTGAAGGAGTATGAGTCTTTTCTTTTCCCTGTTGATGCTTTTTTTTTCCTCAGGAAGGGAACGTTCTCTCTCTATTCTTTTTATTTGAACTGACCACTCCTTTTATGAAGAGGAAACATTAACGATAACTTTAGAGAATTTGTAACGTTTCATGAAAGTTCCAAATGTGAACAGCTTTGTTGTGAATTTATTTTTGAAATTTTGTATTTCAAAAATAAGTTTGAATATGTTGTGTAGTAGGATCTGCATTCCGTGATGTTTTTGATGAGGGATAAGCTTGGATAGATAAATCAATTTGACCGAGATTTTTTTTCTTTGGAAGGATATCCTTGGATTCATGTTTGATTGAAAATATCCCTCACATTGTGGAAACCTTATCTTGATTATCCATATATTGTGGAACCATTCTCTATGTAACAGCTTATTTCTTATCCTTTATCTTTGTAACTGTTGGATCTCCCATAATATAGCACAAATATCTAGATTTTTAAATCTTGAATATAAACATGTAATCTTATATGATCTCACTTTATCATAAAATAAATCCTTGGATATAAAATCTTGTAAATGTTAAAAAACTTTATGTAAATTAAAATACCCCATGATAAATTAAATCAAAATTTAGGTTTAAAACACCATTCAAGATTATACCCAAAATATACTTGACAGTGGAGCTAGGGCCTTTGAAATTATTATTTAAAACTATCGGAATTATAAATTAATTACAACGAAATCTGGGAAAAAAAAAATTCGGTTGGATGAACAGGCATGAAAAAGTTCTGAAAATGAGCTTGCTTTGAAGACAAAACTTTGTCAATAGTTCTCTTGTTGTTACAGGTTTCTGAAAGTGCTTTCTGAAACAAAACCTGTCAACTGTTTTCTCCTATTGTAAAGGTTTCCGGAAAGTTCTTCTGAAGGTTAACACGTGAATCTACGGTATACTACACAACTTCTGAAACACTTCTATCAGAACAAAATTGTCTATATAATACTTTGAAGTTTCTGAACAAGCTTCTTGTCTCTTGTTTAATTTAGGTAGAAAAAAATTATGTACTATCTTCTGAAAACAAACAAACTTCTGAACAAGATTAAACGTACGTTACAATTATATCCTCTTTTGTTAACATCCAAAAAAACCTAAATATTAGGAGAACTTAACATATACAACTTTTTAGAAACTAACTCCGTTTTGACTTAAAAAAAGTTAGTTCAGTTTTCAGTTTTGCACTTTAATCTCGAGGAATACGTTGGTGGTTTCGGGATCGTTCAATCGGAGGTCCTTATGTTGCGAATTTGTTTTTTTTTTTTTGTTTGGTTCTCTTTCCTTTTTTCGTACTGTGGCCCTCGTTGATTTTGCTCCGCCCTCACTTTTTCCCTTTTCTTTTGTTTTTTTGTTTTCTAGTTAGTTTTGTTGGCTAGCGGTCACTTTGGCCTACCGTCCTTACATAATATATATATATATATATATGTATTTTATTAATTAATACTTTATTAGGAATTTAGGGGTTTTTTAAGGGTTCCTAGTGTATTTTTTTGTACACGCTGGATGTGAAAATACGATATATTGTTAAAATTAATATCTTTTAACATTTTATTACCCCCAATTTTACGCTTTTTTTCTTAAAACTAAAATATTTGATTATTTCGTGCATGAATATTCACTCAGAATTCTATTTGACAATTTTCTAAGTATTTAATTTTATTATTCTATCATTTAACCAATATTTTCTTTGGTTTGCCTTCGTGTGATGATTTCTTTTTATTATGGTTTTATACGGAGTGTGTCTTTCTTTTCTAAGTGGTTTTTTTTTTTAATACAATTTTTTAATTATTCTTCCTTATAGTGACTAAAAATTTTTGCGAGATTTAGGCGATTTTTACAAACATCTTTAGGTATTTAATGGTTTTTTTTAAGGCAGAGGATGGGAAGAAGGAAAAATGGAAAAGAAAATCTTAGTTACAAAAGATAGGCATATATAGGAGAGATGATTGTTTGTGACAAGATAATATTATTGCTTCAGATTTTGATTGACAACATCTCTTGATGGGAATTCTTAAAAACTATGACTTTAACAGCCCAAAGGATGCCTATCAGATTAAAATTAGATTGCTTAAATAACCCAAACCTAGTGAGACATAACCCTAAATTCACAAGTTCACTTTCATAATTTCATGTTAAATTATTACATCACATTTTCATTTTAAAGTGCATTTTTTATGCTTAATGCGACATCTTTTGGCTCTTCTATCATGAAAAGGAAATGTTGTGTGAACATTCCTTATGTTTTACTAGAAAGTTATGATGAAATGAATAAACAAGTCAAGTTTTTGGTTTTTGGTTCTCTAATCACCAAGAATCATAGGAGAACTAGCGATTTTGAATTCATGTCCCTTTTCCAAATGATATGTGTAGTGTTAAAAGGAAATGGGCTTGGACTTTATAAGAGTATGCATATAGGTTTTCAAGACTCAATTTTGCTATGATAAGGATGTTACCTATTTTTTCTCTCAACAGCTCAAATAGACGAGCTGAAGGGCTAGCATAGAAGAGGTAAGCATAGCAAATGCATCTGCAAAAAGTTATGTCTTGTATAAATAAGGTAAATTGGAGAATCTCTTATTCTATGGGAAAAACGAATGAATGTTTTGACATTATAGATTACAGGAGTACAATAACAAAATAACCTCTTTTTATTGACGTGTCTACATGGTAACAAAGGTTTTATTAAGAACATCCTAATACTGTTTTAAGACCAAAGCTTTCATGATTTTTGAAGCGTTGCCTTAGTAGTGGATCTAACAATCAGACGTTCTTTCTTGAAGAAAAATGGTTTTTTTTAAGAAAACTTAACCCAATTGCTTTTTAACCTCTTACTATTTCCCTCCTAAATTTGATATTGAACCAACATGGGGGGGAGAAGGGTGTGAGAAAGATTGTGTGCCAGTAGGAAAAAAAAAAATCCTAGAGGCGAGCAAGCAAAAAATGATGATGATGTTGCTACTGTTGAATTATTAAGGGTGTTTTAAGGAGGATAGAGACAAATTGTTCTGAGAGTGAGAAGGGACACTAAGGGAGGCATAAAAAGGGAGGGAGATAGATTTCTTTTAATTTTTCTTTCTTTTTTATTTTTTTATATAAGACTTTGCTCATTTAGAATATCTTTAGTTTTGTGTTGGCTAATCTATTTTGGGTACATTAGACTTTGTGATATCGTTTTGTTGAATGTTGATTTTTTTTTTTAGCGTGTTTTAGAGGAGCTATATTTAAGAAGAATCATGTAATCGTTTTTTTTTTTAGCTTAATTGTATAGTGCTTATTTCTTGCTTATTATATGTTTTGCTTATAAAAAAAAAAAGGGAGGAGAATGTGAGTAAACTTGGTTTTTGAATTAAAGCACATTCAGAAGAAGAAACATGAGGAGGAGAAATTTAAATAGAACTAGATTAGGAGACATAGCAATTACCAATAAACAAGTAGATTTTTGATAATTGTACTTGGGTTTTGGTTGTTTTTAAGAGAATTAGAAATTAAATCTTTTAATCAACGATTAATCATAGAGAATTTCCTCAAATAATTTTTTACCAAAATAAAAAAGGACAAGGTCGAGGAAAATAAAATAAAAGGAAATATTTGTATTGATGAGAGCCATGTTGGGAGCCCCCCAAGCCAGAAGAGAAGATAGAATGGTGGATCCTCTTGGATGTGCCACTGGACTGATCACAGATACTCGAGTGAACGATTCAGGAAGCACTAACTGAGGTTGATAATATAAAGGTGTCCATTTTGAAAGCCGGGGAGAGGAAAAGGATGAAAGAAAGGATTGGAGCTACACCAATGAGAATGCAATTTGCTCTTGTACAAGTCTCATAACGGAAATACGGGTTTTTTGAAGGGGGCGTGTCTTTACATAGGTACGGCAATGTAGTGGAGTCTGGATGTCTCCACAAGTTTAACATACATGACGTTTATACACGGCTCAAAGGCACGGGCGTGTATTGTGTCAAGAATATCTAAAGCAACATTACTCGTCCTGATAGGCACGACCGTATATATTTTCTATGCGGCTACTATGCCGGCTCCATCGGGGCTGCCGGCCTTCTTAATTCCCTGTTTTTGTTATTTTTTCTTGCGACTTGACTTTATGATGTTTTTAGTCGTTTGGGCTTTATTATTTACGAAGTTGGTGTAAACCCTAATTATATAATAAATGTCTAGGGTTGAGGACAAGAGGGAGGGGAAAACACATACAAGGTTGAATAACATTATTTGAGAGTATTCCTCTCTTGGTTTTTCTTTTCTAAAAGAACTTCGCTTGAACTTTTCGGAAGATTTTCTTCCATGGATTCATCTCAAGACTTATCAATCGGTCTTTCATTCCCCGGATCGTGGGCAATCCACATAATATTACTAGGTTCTTGCCTCATTATAGGCAACGCGTCTGCGGTTCCACTCTTGATTGTTGTTTGGACTCTTGGTAGCAATTCCAAACGTATATCGGTATTAGGGGTTTCGTCAACACGTGGGCGTTGGTATTGGTTCGTATTAGTATTATTAGTTTATGGTTAAATCAGAGCTATGCCCTAGGTTTGTTAATATAACATCATTTGGTTTTTTTTTTTTTCTTTGAGGAAGGGTAACATCAAACCCTACCTCACTTAACACACCAGTTCATAGTGTGTTAATTGTCTTTTTGAAAGTGTTGTGCCTCCTATTCACTTTTGTTTACCAAACAAAAAAAAAATCACGACCAAAAAAAAAAAAAGAAAAAAAAAAAAAAAATAAAAAAAAAAAAAAAAAAAAAAAAAAAAAAGGAAACGTGATAAGAGGCCAACAAAAAACAAAGGCAACAAAAAAAGGAAAGTAATAGAGGAAAATTTTCGAGCCCCTAGAGTTTTTTTTGAATTCTACGGAAGGGAATTGATTGGTTGTAGGTTTGGGGCGTAGTTATTTGGGTTAGTTCAAGGAGATTGAGAAAGAAGAGGAGGGAATTGGTGAGTTGATATCATCATTGCTTGGTTGAGGGGGATTACACCGAGTGACTGTGTGATATTCATCCTTTGAGTGTGAAAACATAAGGGAAATTGTATTCTTGGAAGGTAGATGAGGGGAAGGTTTTTTTGTGTGATGCTGGGTTAGTGATTGAGGCAATTTGAAGGAAGTGGAGATTGAAGATGATGGTTTTTAGGAGGAAGGGTTTATGTGAAATAATATAAATTTATTGAGACGGTGTGGAACAAAACTAGAGCCAAATAAAAAAAACGTTCCTTCCAAATGGGGTAAGTAAGAGGGAGAAGATCTGTTCTAGGAGAGTAACCAAAGGGGTGGAGGATGAAATGTCTGATGATGATGAATTTGATGAACCTTCTGATCGGGAGTTATATAGGTTTATAGTGGGTTAGAAATAGAGAAGATCTATGGGATTGCGGGAAAGATAGATAGAGGGACGATAGGGATTAGAGAGGATAAATCCAATGAGTGTATTAATTATAAAAGATGAAGATTCCTTCTTTTCTAAAGGAAAAGAAGAATGATCCCGAGGACGTACTTAGAGTGGTGATGGAAGAAAGGTAGAGATGGTGTTGATTTATCACAATTATAATGGTGAGAAAGATAAGTGAGGGTCTTTGCTGCCATTGAAATTTTCGGATTATCATAGCGTTGTGGGATCTACTAATTGTTGATAGAAAGAAGAAGGAATGGCGGAAACCACTATTGAGTCTTTGGGAAGAGATGAGGAGGGTTGATGAAGAAGCGGTTTTTGTGCCTGCGTCATTGATATTACTATCGAGAATTATTACAACAATATTGCAAACTCCTTAAGCAGGGGGAAGCAGAAGTATGGATGAATATTTCAAGGAGGATGGAGGTTAGTTACTATGATTAGGGGCAAATGTAGAGGAGAATGAAATAGAGAGGCTACCATGGCTTCGTTTCTTGCTGGGATGAATTAGAGAATGAATTCAAAATGTCGTTTATTAGAAAGAATTGCAGCAATTATATGTTTTAGAATTGAAGATTGGTTCATATGGCTTATAAAGGGTTTGTGAGAAACCAAAAAACTAGAGGGAAAGGTAGTTGTACTGCACGGGTTTTTTCAACAGGTGCTGGTTCATCCCACCTGGAAGACTAACCAAATGGAAGAAAGAGATAAGAAAAGAAAAAACCTTTACCCACCAATCCAAAAGGAGAGCAGAGGCAAGCGGGTTCTACTCCTGGTAAACCAAGTGGTAAACCTGATTCTTCTACTCCTAGAAATTGTGACATTAAGATGTTTTAAATGCCAAGGCGGAGGCCATATTGCTAGTCAATGTCCGAAAAAAAAATAGCGTTGTTTATGATTCTGCGTGTTGATGGTGAGTATGAGACTTAGGGGGGAGATGGATAGTTGAAGTGGATGATATGACTCCCATAGAGGTACGCTAGTGATTGACTGGAGGGAGCCTTGACAGAGTTAAGGAAGTGGAAGAGTAGTGGCATTTAGTGAAGTGAGCATTTGAAATTTGTAGGTGAAGGATGAAGAGGAGGTGCAACGACGCGGAGAGAATATCTTTTCATACTAGATGTTATTCTAGAGTGATCATATTTGCAGTTTGTCATTGATTGGAAGGGAGTTGCACTATGGTGGTGAGAGTTCATTTATTGTTCGAGGAGGCTTAGGGACTCAAGACTACTCTAAACACCCTAGTCCATATAAATTGCAGTGGTTGAATGATAGGGGCACAATGACTAAGGTGAGAGTAAGCAAGCCTTGATTCTTTTCACATCGGTAGGTATGAGGATGAGGATGTTTATACGAGTAGTGCCGATGGATACGTTATCAGGTGTGTTTTTGGGGAGGGCCTGGGGTGGAGGCCATGGGAGTTTGATAGATAGCAAAAGGTTGTTCCTGATGGCTTTCTGAACAAGTTATACGCTTGTCACCAAGGGGAAAAAAGCTTTAATCTTAAACCCTTAACAACCTAACCAGGTCGTGTGTATGAGGATCAGTTTGCAGCCTCTACAACAGTCTTTTGCAAAAATAAGGGTGAGTGAAAAAAAAACAGACGAGAGAGAGAAGTGTGAGAAGAAGCAAAAAAGTCGCAGCTGAAGAGGGAAAAGAAAAGGAATACAAAAAAGTAGATATCAAAAGGAAAAGAGAGAGAAAGAAAGGCTGAAAAAAAAAAAAAGAAAAAAAAAGCGTGAGGAGTTAGTGGAGCAAGTTGAAGGAGGGTAATATCAACTTTGGTGCTTTGGTGGTGAGTGAAGAGAAAAAAAAAAGGTTGAGTGCAGCCTTGTAAAAAGTGAGAGAGGTAATTGTGTGCAAAGAGGAGTGTTTAGTGAGGCCAGAGCGTTAGTGATTTGAAGGAACTTATGTTGTTGCTGGTTTTTTTAAGGGAACTTGTTTTGGTATACTAACGAACTTACTCTTTGGCCTATGTGGTTGTGTCTATTGTGCAGGGGACTTTGAAGATGTCTTCAACTGATGGAATTCAAAGGGAATGATTACCACCTATCGTGGTATTGAGCACCAGATTGTCCTTGTACCAGGGAGGCATCTATTCCAAACAAACCAGATATATATATTAGCGAGCAAATCCAGAGGAGACAAAGGAATCCAGGCAGGGTTCAATGAATTAATGGGATTAAAAGGGTTACATTAAGAGGGGTGTAAAAGCATGAGACCTTGTGCCGTGTCCTTGTGATTTTGGTTGCCTAAAAAGGATGGGTCAATGGAGGAATGTGTGTGTGATTGCGCGCCATCAATACCATCACAGTAAAGTATCGTCATCTCATTCCTGCTTAGATGACATGTTAGATGAGTTACATGGGTTCGTGTCCCCTTTTCAAATGATCTTATAAAAAAGCGGATATCCACCAAATTAGAAATAAAAGAAGGTGATGGGATGGGGGGGAAAACCACCATTTTTTAGATTTAAAAATATGGATTGTATGAGTGGTTTATTTGTAATTGCCTTTCGGTTTTTTTTTTTTTTTAACATTAAACGCACCTAGTACTTTTATGAGACTTATGAACCATGTTTTGTGGACTTTTATTGGCACAAAAATTTGTGGGTTATCTATTTGATGATATCCTCATTTACAACAGAGTTTGGGAAGAATGACCATATATCTCACTTGAGGGATGTTTTAGAAGTGCTTCGGAAAGGAGCAATTATATGCTAATAACTCAAAAAAAAAAAATTGGTGCACTTTTTTGCATAAACAAACTTGGTTTTGTTGGTTTCTTGGTTTGTTGTTATGTGCACAGGGATTTATAGGTTGATGAAGTGAAAAGATTAGTTTGTGATCCAAGAATGGCCTAGTCCAACAATATGTAAGTATATGTGCGGGTGTTTCATTGGGTTAGCGGAGCTTTTATAGGAGGTTTTGTGGAGGATTTCAGCACCATTTGCAGCACACTTACTGAGGTAATTCACAGAAGAGCATGGGGGTTAAGGATGGGTGAGAGCTACAAGGTGTTGAGGAGGAGGCGGAAGGGACTTTCAGAAAGCTTTTAAAAATAACGCTTGACTCACGGCACCATTACTTGCTTTACCTAATTCCTCTCCCTAAATCCAATTGAGTTTTTAATTAATGCTTCAGGATTAGGTATTGGAAGCCCAGTGCTCATGCAAGCAATTCGAGCGGAAAAGCCAAATTGCATTCTTTAGCGTGAAGAGAAGAAAGAAGAAGCTAAGTGGGGCAACTTTGTGAACTACCCTACTTTGGACAAGGAGTTATATTGCCATTGGTTTCAAGCACTGGAGACTTGGCAACACTATCTTGGCCAAAAGAGTTCGTGACCACATGATCATGAATCCCTTGAGGACTTGAAAGGGACCAACATAAGCTAAACAAAAGACATGATCGTTGGTGGAGTTCATCAAAAACATTTCCTATGTTATCACTACAAGCAAGGGTAAAGAGAATGTCGTTGTTTCTTGCTGATTGCACTTCTAGAAGGTATGCTCTTATCTATACTCTTAGTTTCTAGTGACTGCTTGGTTTTATTTTAGCTCATTAGGAATTGGTATGCTGCTGATCGAGATTTTTGTGAAGAGTATTGTGCATTGTGAGAAGACGTAGTCATGGTATGTAAATTTTTATAACATGAAAGGAATTCTTGTTTAGGGAAAGTAAACTATGCATTCCAAATTTGTTCTTTATTTAGAGAATTATTAGTGAGGAGTTGTGTATCATGGGGTAGGAGGTTTAATGGGCATTTGGAGTTACAGCTTAAACCTTAGGGGTATTGCAAAAGAACACTTCTATTGGCCTCACTTTGAAACGAGATAGATGAGAGGATGAGGATTTGTGAGCGGATTGTTATGTGTCATGTGTAAGCAAGCAAAAATCTGAGTCCAACCTCATGGCTTTTTTTTTATACCCAATCCACCATTCCTCATGAGCTTGGGTTAGATATTCATGGACTTTGTTGTGATTAGGATTACCAGGTTATAGGGCATGGTCGAGATTCTATTTTTGTGTAGTGGATGATTTTATAGAATAGCACAATTTCAGTCTTGCCACAAAATGATGATGCTGGCAATATTGCTAATTGTTATTTAGGGGAAAGTTGTGTTGATGAAAATTTGCATGGATATTCCTTGTAGAAACATCGTATCGGATAGAGATAGTGCTAAGTTCTTAAGCTACTTCTGGAAGACCCTGTGGGCTAAGTTAGGAACTAAGCCTATTGTTTTCTAATACTTCAAGTCAATCCACAGAATGATGGTCAAATTCTGAGGTAGTAGTAAATCGAACTTTATCTACTTTTTAAGTGGCATGTCATTAAAAAGAAAAAAAGAACATTTAAAAGTTGGGAGGATTGTTGATCTCTCTCTTTTTCCTCCTCCTCGTTTCGTTTTATTGTTTTTTTTTGTTTTTTGCGTTTGTTGTTGTTGAGAGAGATCAAACAATCCTTCCAATTTTTATTGTTCTTTTAATTGACTGCCCTTAAAAAATTAGATTAAAGTTCGATTTACTACCTCAGTTTGACCATCAGTCTGTGGATGACAAGTAGTGAAAACAATAGCTAGTTTCCTAACTTTAGCTCAGGTCTTCCAGAAGTAGCTAAGAACTTTTAGCAATCTCCCCCTCCCCCCCCCATCGATACGATTTGTTCTAGGGAAATATCATGCAATTTCACCAACTCCTAAAAGAACAAATTCTCCCACAATCCTGCATCATCTATTTTGTGGCAAAGGAATGAAATGTGCTATCTTTAGGATGAAAAATCTATCCACATCTACAAAAATAGATCTCGGACCATGGCCTAGACCTTGGGTAATCCTAACACAAAGTCCTTGGAAATATCTACCCAAGGACCTCATGAGGAATGGGGAGTGGGGTATAAAGTGCCATGAGGTTTAGTACTCTAGATTTTGCTTGCTTACACATGACCACATCGCTCACAATCCTCTCAACATCTCGTTTCATGTGAGGCCAATTAGAAGTGTTCTTGCAATACCCCTAAGGTGTTAGCTACTCCAAAATGCCCCATTAAACCTCCTCCATGAGGACTCCCCTCACTATAATTCTATCTTAAAGAACATTTGAATGCATAGTTTACTTTCCCTAAACAAGAATCCTTCATGTTTATAAAATTTACCATGACCACTTTCTCACAATGCACATTCTATTCACAAAAAATCTCGATCAGCAGCATTACAATTCCTTATGTGCTAAAACCAAGAAGTCTAGAACTAAGAGTAGAGATTAAGGAGCATACCTTCTAGAAAGTGATCAGCAACGGACATTCTCTTTACTTGTCTTGTTAGTGGATAAACATAGGGAAATGTTTTGATGACTTCCACCCAACGAGCATTGCCTTTGTTTAAGCTTATGTTGTCCCTTCAAAGTACTTCAAGGATTCATTTGGATCAAGTGTGGGTCACGAACTCTTTTGGGCCAAAGATAGTGTTGCCCCGATATCCACCCAGTGCTTGAACCAATGCATAGAACTCCTTGTCATAAGTAGGGTAGTTCAAGGTTGCCCACTTAGCTTCTCGTAAAGAATGCATTGGTCTTTCGCTCTTGCATGAGCCTAGCATCCAATACCTATTCCTTGATGCATTAAACTCAATTCAAACGTTTTAGAGAAATAGGTTTCTGTAAAGCAGTATTGGTGCCTGAGTCAGCTTATTTTTAAGCTTTCTGAAAGGCCTTCTCTTGTTGCTCTCCCCATCTGAACCCATGCTCTTCTTGATTACCTCAGTAAAGTGGTGCTTGCTAATGGTGCTGAAAACCCAACCCCCAAATAAAGCTCGCTACCCTGGGAAAACTCCGCCCACATTACTTCAAAATAATACACGGCCATTCTTGGATCACACGAATATTTGCTTCAATCAACCTATATTCCCTGGTGCACTTACAACAAAACCAAGAACACAAGTTTGTTTATGCAAAAAGTGCACTTTTTGAGTGTTAGCCATATAATGCTCCTTTCGAGGCACTTCTAAAACATCCCTCAAGTGAGATATATGGTCTTCCAACTATTGTTGTTAAAAGAGGATATCATCAAAATAGATAACCACAATTTGCCAATTAAATGGTCTCAAAAAACCAATGGTCATAAGTCTCATAAAAGTACTAAGGTGCGTTAGTTAAACCGAAAAGGCATACTAACCACTCATACAATCCATATTTTTTATCTTAAATGTGGGTGTTCCATTCATCACTTCTTTTATTCTAATTTTGGTTATATCGCTTTTTAGATCAATTTGGAAAAAGGACACTAGACCCATGTAACTCATCTACATGTCTTCTAAGCGGAGAATGAGGATGACGATACATTACTGTGATGTTGTGATTGGCGCGGGCAATCAACACACATTCTCCATGAACCTGCCTTTTTAGGACACCAAAAATCACAGGCACTGCAAACATGGGCTCATGCTTTCTCTTAATGTACCCTTTCCCATTAATTCATTGACCTGCTTTGGAGTTCTTTGTCTCCTCTGTGATTGCTCCTATATTAAGTGGTTTGTTTTGAATAGATGCTCGGGTACTAGGTCATCTGGTGCTCAATAACGAATAGGTGGTAATCCCTGGGAATTTCCTCAGTGAAGGACAATCTTCAAAGTCCTGCACAAAAATAGACACAACACATTAGGCAAAGAGTAAGTTCGTTAGTATTCAAACAAGTTTCTTAAAAACCAGCACTCAAACATAGTTGCTTCATCACTAACGCTCTCCTCACTACACTCGTCTTTGCCACACAACTCTCTTTTGCAAAGGCTGCAACTCTCTTTACCCACCCCCTATTCAAACCCAATTGTTCTCTCACGCTTTTTCCAGCCTTCTCTCTTTTCCTTTTGATATCGACTTTTGTATTCCTTTTCTTTTCTCGCTGTCTTTTGCTCTCTCACTATCTCTCTGTTTTTCACTCACTTATGTTTTGCAAAAGGACTGTTGTTGCTGCACTGATCTCAATACACCTGATTTAGGTGTGAAGGGTTTAAGATTAAAGCTTTTCCCTTGGTGAACAAGCGTATACTGTTAGATAAGCATCATGAACAACTTTCTATCAAACTGCCATGGCCTCCCCAATAAAAAAAAATCCACATGTTACGCTTCCATCGGCACTACAAATAGTATAACATCTCATCCTCATACTACGATGTGAAAAAGAAAATCAAGGCTTGCTTACTCACTTAGTTATTGCCACTATCATTCAACCACTGCAATTTATATGAATAGGTGTGTTAGTAGTCTTGAGGTCCCAGCCTCTCGACAATAAAAAGTATCACACCTTAGTGCAACTCCCTCCATCAATGATCAAAACTGCAAAATATGATCACCTAGATAACATCTAGTATGGAAAGATATTCTCTCGTTGCACTCACAACCATACAACCCAACAAATTCAAAGCTCACTTCACTTATTGCACTACTTCCTTACTGCAGGCTTTCCTCGTCATCACTGCGTCTCTAATGGAGGCATATCATCCTCTTCACTATCACCCTTAGTCTCTTACTCACCATCATCACGCAGAATCATAACACGCTTATTCGGACATTGACTAGCAATATGGCCTCTTGGCCTGGCATTTTAAAAACATCTAATGTCACAATTTCTAGAGTTAGAAGAATCAAGGTTTACCTTGGTTACCAGAGTAGAAACCGCTTGCCTTGCTCTCCTTTGGTTTGGTTGGGTAAGGTTTTTCTTTCTTCTTCCATTGGTTAGTCTTCCAGGTGGATGAAACCAGCACCCTGTTGAACCGTGCAGTACTACTACCTTTCCTCTGTGTTGGTTCTCACCTTATAGCATATGAACCATATCTTCCAATTTCTACATAATGCTGCATTTCTACGACATTTTGAATTTCTTATTCAATCAGCAAGAAACGTAGCCCTGGTAGCATCCTCTATTCTCTTAATTTGCCCTAATCATAGTAACCTCCATCTCTTGAAATATTCATCCATACTTCGGCTTCTGCTTAAGGAGGTTTTGCAATTGTTGTATAATTCCACGATAGTAATACGCAGGCACCAACGCTTCTTCCTCACCCTCTTCATCTCTTCCAAGACTCAATAGGTGGGTTCGCCATTCCTTCTTCTATTCAACATTAGTTGAATCCACCACGCTATGGCTAAATCCGAAAATCAATGGCAGCAACCCTCACTTTCTTTCTCCACTATAATGTGATAATCAACACCATCTCTACTTCTTCACCCCCACCTATCGTACGCCTCGGGAATCATTCTTCCCTTAGAAAGAAAGGGAATCTCATCTTTATACTGTAATACTTCAATTGGTTAATCCTCTCTATTCCTATCTCCTCTATCTTCCCAATCCATAGTTCGTCTATTCTTACCACTATAACCTATATAACTCCCGACAGAAGTTCATTCAAAATCATCATCAGACATTTCATCTCCACCTTGTAACTCTCCTAGGAACAACTCTCCCTCTTACGCCCTTGGAGGACTTTTTTAGATTGTCTAGTTTTTGTTCCACGTCTCATAAATTTTATTCCTACCCTCCTAAAACATCATCTTCATCTCACTTCTTAATTGCCTCATCATAACTAGGCATCAAAACCAAAAACCCTTCAAGAATACACTCCTTATGTGTTTCACTCAAAGGAAGATATCACACAGTCACTGTGTATTTCCCGCCTTATCATATCAAAACTCACCAATTCCTCTTCTCATATTCTCTTGGAACTAACCAAAACTACCACCAATCCCTTCGTACGGAATTCTAAAAAACTCTAGGGCTAGAATTTTCCCTATTCTTTCCTTTGTTGCCTTTGTTTGTTGCTCTTGATCACGTTCTTTTTTTCTTTTTTTTTGTTTCGTGAATTTTTTTTTGTTTGTAAACAAAAGTGAATGGAGCACTACACTTTCAATAGGATCAATTAAACACTATGAACTTGATAATGAACGATTGGAGTTTAGGGTCTTTGGTTTGCTGTTCCCCCCCCCCCCATCCCCCCTCAACCGAAATATGTTTTACAAAACCTAGGCTCTGATACCAAAAACTATACGAACCACGCCCTCAGTGTGACGAAAACCCAATACCGATACGTTTGGAAATTGCTAACCAAGATGCCAAAACAACAATAAAGTTGGAACCTGCGACGCGTTGCCTATAAGTGAGGCAAGAACCTTAGTATATTATGTGGATGCCCACGATCGGTGATGAAAGGACCGATTGATAAGTCTGATGGAATGCCATGGGAAGAAAAATCGAGATAAAGTTCAAGAGGAAGTTCTTTTAAAGAAGAAACCAAGAGAGGAAATTCTCTCCAAATATGTTATTCAACCTTGTATGTGTTTTCCTCTTCTGTTCTTCAACCCTAGACTTTATATTAGGTGTTACCAAAACTCGTAATAATACCTCCCACCGACATAACATCATAAAAGTCAGCGGTGCGAAAAAAATAACAAAACAGGGAATAAAGGCCGGGCAGCGTTGGAGCCGGCTGTAGCCGGCATTAGAAAGTATATACGGTAGTGCCTTTCTAGACGTGTTATGTTCTTTAGATATTCTTGACACCCTACACGGCGTGCCTTGAGCGTGGTATATACGGTCATGTATGATTCAAGAGTCTGTATCCAGACTCACTACATGGCGCTGCTTGTTAAGACACGCCCCCTTCAACCGTATCCGTTTATGACTTGTTACAAGAAGCAAGTGCATTCTCAGGGTTGCTCCATCCTTTCCGGACTTCATGGAATCCTTAACAAACAGTAAGTGCTTCCTTGAATCGTTTCAACTCGAGTCTTGTGATCAGTCCAGGTGGCACTTCAAGGAGGATCACATTCTATATTCTGGCTTGCGCTCCATCATGGCTATCATCAATACAAATATTCCTTTCATTATTTCTCTCTTTTTTATTTTTGTAAAATTATTTGAGGAATCTCAGGTAATTAATCGTTGATAAAAAGATTTATCTATTCTCTTACCCAAGTACATTATCAAATCTACTTGTTTGGTAAATTGCTAGGGTTCGCCTAATCTAGTTCTATTTAAATTCTCTCCTCCATGTTTCTGAATGTGCTTTATCAAAACCAGTACTACATTCTCCTCCTACAACCATCCCTCAAAACATATAATAAGCAAGAAATAAGCACTATTACATTAAGCTAACGATTACATGATCTTTAAATATAGCTCCTCTTCTTTAAAAACCGCTAGAAAAAAAAATTCAACAATCACAAACATACAAAGTCTAAGTACCCAATAAGATTAGCCAACAACATAACTAAGAGAATATTCTAGAGCAAAGTCTCTATAAAAAATAAAAAGAAAGAAAAATTAAATTTTTAAACTTTGGGGGGTTTTTTTTGGGAAAGATTTAAAATTTTTCCAAAAAAAATTTAAAAAAAAAAAAATTTTAAAAAAAACCCCCCAAAAAAAAAAAGGGGGAAAGGGGAAAATTTTAAATTAAAAATTTTTAAAAAAAGGTTTTTTAAAAAAAAGGGATGTAAAAAAAAAAAAAGGGGTTTTTTTTAAATTAAAAAGTCTAAAATTTTAAAAGCCCCCAAAAGGGCCCCAAAACCCCCTTTATATTTTTTTCCCAAGAAAATTTTATTTAAAAAATTCAAATTTGGTTTACAAAAAGGCCTGATTTTTAAATTTTGGCCCGGGGGGTTTTTTTAAATACTTAAAACCTTTTAAATTTTGTTGGGTCTTTTTAACACTTCCTTTAAAAATTTTTTTTTTTTTGGGGAAAAAAAATAAAAATTTGAAAAACAAAAAAAATTTACCCTTTTTCCCAAAAAATTCTTTTAAAATTTTTTTTTGGGAAAATATTTTTTTTTAAAAAATTTTAAAAAAAAATTTTTAAACCATTTAAAACTTTAAAAAAAAAAATTTTATTAAGTCCCCAAACAAAAAAATACTCTTTTTAAAACCCCTAAAAAAATTTAACCCCAAAATTTTTAACCCTTTTTAAAAAAAAAGAGGAAAAAATTTTTTAAAAATTTTAAAAAAAATTAAAAAATTCTATTTTTTTTTTCAAAAACAAAAATTTTTTTTTTTTAAAAGAAAAAAAAATTTTTTAAATTTTGGGTTTAAATTTTTTTTTCCCCCCGTTTCTTCATTACTTTTTAAAAAAAAACCCCCAAAAATTTTTTTCCCAAAAACCATTTGTTTTTAAAAAACCCCGCCCTTTTTTTAAAAAACCCATTTTAAAAAGAAAAAAATTTTTTTTTCCCAATTCCCCTAAATTGAAAAAATAAAAAAAATTTTACTTTTCCCTTTAGACCAAATAAATTTTTTTTAAAAACCCAAAAAGATTAAAAAAAAAATTTCATTTTTTAAATTGGGTTTTTTTCCCCAAAAAAAAATTTTTTAAAAATTTCCCCCTTTTTTTTAAAAGTTTTTTTTTTATTTTTTTTTTTCCCTTTTTTTTTTTTTTTGGGTTTTTTTTGGGGTTTTCAAATTTCCTTTTTTTTAACGTTTTTTTAAATTTCCTTTTAAAAAATACAAAAATTTTTTAATTTAAAATTTTTTAAAAAAATTTTTTAAGATTTAAAATTAAAAAACCCTTTGAAATTTTTAAAAATTTTTAAAAAATTCCAAAAAAATTTAAAAAAAAAAAAAAAAATTTTTTTAAAAAAGAAAAGAAAAGAAAAAATTTTAAAAATTTTTTAAAAAAATTAAAAAATTTTGGAAAAAATTTTAAAAATTAAAAATTTTTTTTTCAAAAAAAATCTTTCCCCCAAAACTTTAAAAAATTTTAATTTTTAATCTTTTAAAATTAAATTTTTTAAACTTTTAAAAAAGGAAAAGGCCCAGAAAAAAAAAAAAGAAAAAATTTTCTTTTAAAATTTTAAAAGGGGAAAAAAAAAAACCCTTTAAATTTTTTTTATTAAAAAAAGAAAAACCCCCTAAAACAAAAATTTTTTGGGGGAATAAAATTAAAAAAAAAATTTTTAAAAAGGAAAGTAAAAAATTTTTTAAAAAAATTTTATTTTTTTAAAAAAAAATTTTTTTAAAAAATTTTTTTTTGGGAAAAATTTTTTTAAAAAGATAAAAAATTTTTTTTTAAAAAAAAACCCCTTTTAAATTTAAAATAAAAAAAAATTTTAAAAATTAAGGTTTAAAGTTTTAAAAAAAAAGTCTTAATTAAAACTTTTTTTCAT
>JBBMOL010003028.1:0-19019 GCA_037954665.1 Laguncularia racemosa | reverse complement strand
AAAAGACATGCTCCAGCTCGTGCTTGGGAATTCAAAGGGTTGGGATTACATCTTCCATTAGTGGAATTTTCTTATAAAATAGTTATCATTCGACTATACAAATGCCCCCATACGAAGCACTATTGGTGGGAAAATGTCAATCACCCTTGTATTGGGATGATGTTGAGAAAAAATTTATAGGGCCTAAACTTGTGTAAGAAACTATAGAAATGATAGCTTAAAGGAATCCCAAGATAGACAAAAGAGTTGGGTGATGAAAAATGAAGACCTTTGGAATTTGCTTTAGGTGATCATGTCTAATCTAAAGTAAGTCAATCAAGAGAATCCATCAAGTTAAGCCAGGAAAGTCGATTCCTAAATACATTGGACCATTTAAAATTCTTGAAAGAATTGGGAATTTAGCTTATCAATTGACACTACCTCCAAATTTATCTGGTATACACAATGTATTTCATGTTTCCATGTTGAAAAAAATATGTCTCTAATCTAAATCAAATCATGGAATTGAAGCCTTGAACTAAAGGAAAATCTAACTTATGAGAAACATCTATGAGAATTTGGATCACAAAATCTAATAGTTAAGGACCAAAGAGATCTGCTATATGAAGGTACAATGAGGACATCAATCAACTGAAGTTACTTCGGAATTGGAGACCAATAAGGCTTAAGTGCCTTCATTTATTTGAAGATTTAGGTAGAATTCAAGTTTTGAGGACAAAACATTTTTTAAGGGGGGGGGGGGGGGGGGGGGGGGGGGGGGGGGGGGGGGGGGGGGGGGGGAAGTGTAACTCTCTAAAATTTCATCCGATAGAAACTTTATCGAATGAGCTATGATAAGAAGATTACGTTTAAGCTAAACTCCAAATGAACTTGAGATTAGTCTAGAAATTAGAGATAACCAATATATTATAAGTTGACCTAAGTCAACTTAATTAGAGCAAAAGTTAACAAAGTCAACTAACTCACCTAGCTTATTAACTTAAGTCTTCCATTCGATACCCTCGGGAAGACTTAATTAAACTTAATGCATTAGAATTAAGACTTGATATAGTTTAGGATCGACTTGGAAGATAAGACATTGTAGATTTATAAGATACTCCTTTTTTTTTTATAAAATTGATGGATTTGATTATTAAAATTTCGCAGAAAGCATCAATTTCATTTGATGTCATTGAACTCCTTATCTAAGATTCGATTTTCACCCTAAGCTTTTGTAGCAAACCAAACCTAAATTTGATCAAAATTCATATACAAGTCAATACTTTTAAATTTGAGTATTTCTGGGGATATTGGGTTTAAAAATGAACACGGTTACCAAAGCCTACTTAATTTGACTAACGTCAACTTTAATGGATCATTCGATGATTTAAAAAAAATGAGTGTTGACTTGAGTCAATCCTTTCTAAATCTAGCCTATCTAATCCTATTGAGGAAATTTAAAATCCCTTTTAACATAGATCAATAAAGAAAATTTCAAATTAATAAAAGGCTAAATTATAAAACCAAATTGAAAAAGAAAGTCCCTTTAACTTTGCCCTAAAAGCCTGCTAAGCAGTTAGCTTGAAACCACCCCTTAATCTTAATCTATTTTAACTAAATTTTCCTAATTCAAAAGTTTTATCTTAATTACTTAATAACACATAAAATACAAGGAATTACACCAAAAACAATCGGTTCCATTCCCTCTATATGGCATCTCTTACATGTGAAAATTTCCAACATGCAATCTTTGAAATTTAATCATACCATATATTGACTTCCCTTCATGGAAAATTTTCCACAATTTAATTAATGAAAACACCTAAGAAGCCAATTGATTATACTCCTTCCTCAGGACACATCTAAAAAGACAAGCTTCCACAACAAGCTTTGAAATTTAAAACCTTTAAATCTTATCTCATCATGACCAACATATCCACCAAAAGATTTTAAATCTCAATCCTTACCCTATTTTATCTTGTCTAACCTAAGAAAAGACCTAAAACTAATTTGAAAATAGGGGAATGGTGACCAAGTCTAGGAAAATACACTAAACATATGTTTTTCCAAATTTTTCCAGGTTTACTCACCTTAATCTATCTTATCCTATACTTATAAAATCTTACCCAAATTTTACCCTATTAAACTTATAAAACCTTAAATTTCTCAATAAAAGAGCATAGAAAAATTCGAAAGATGAGCCCCCAAAAATAGATTAGAAACCCCTTCTTGTGTGAGTACCATCATGTAAATCCATGTCACCGTCCCAAATTTAATTCACCTATTTATATCTTAATTTAATTAATTTTAAAATTTTAATCTAAAATACCCTAAATTCACTTGAATAAAATAGGTAAGGACTTGGAAATATCATGAAAAAAATTTGAATTTTTGGTCTTATTGAGAGATCCATGATGAGAGCCAAGTTGAAGAAGAAATGTGGATCCCAAATTGAAGTGCCGCCTGGACCGATCACAAGAAATCGAGCAAAACGATTCAAGGAAGCACTTAAGGGTTGATAAAGGTTGTCCATGAAGCCCGGGAAAAGGGTTGGAGCAAACATGAAGTTGGAATGGATTGGAACAACCCTGGGGAAAACCCTTGCTCTTATATAAGTCACACCAGACACGGGTTGAAGAGGGCATGTACTTTCAAGGCACGACCATGTATGGAGCAAGCAAATCCACAGAAAGATACATGGCCAAAGTATACGGGGTGTATGTTGCCAGAAGTTGCACAGAAAGATACACGGCTAAGTACACGGGGTGTATGTTGCCAGAAGTTGCACAGAAAGGTATACGGCCAAAGTACACGGGCGTGTACACGGCCGTGTTATCCCCTGCCGCTGCCTAGCTTGTTCTGTTTTCGCATTTTTATGCCACTTATCTAAACTACGTCATTTTAGACTTGTTTTACACGAATTGTAACCTAGTATAAAAGCTCCTAGGGTTTAGAACAACATAGAATATACATCTTTGAACATTAAACACTTTTGAGAGGCACCTCTCTTGGTTCTTCAAGAACTAAATCAAACTTATCGGACTGATTTCCGTGGCGTTCATCCCGACTTATCAATCGGTCTTTCATCCCGATTGTGGCGTCTTCGTTTTTTTATACCAAGGTTCTTGTCTCGCTTATAGACAACGGGTCGCGGTTTCCACTTTCGGTGTTTGGGCGTCTTAGGCAACGAATTTCCGAATGTATTGGTATTGGGTTTCATCACGGGTTGACGTGGTTCGTATCAGTTTAGTATCAGAGCTTAGGTTTGTCAAACATCAGTTCGGTTGAGGAAGGTAATATCAAAAACCCTAACTCCAATCGTTCATATCAATTATCGTATTCAATTTCATAGTATTGATTGTCTTTTGATAGTGTAATATCGCCTAGGAGATTGTTAAAAAAAAAAAAGAGTAAAAATCCGAAAAAAAAAAAAAAGAAGAGAAAAGAAAAGAAAGAAAAGAAAAATGTGATCAAAGCAAAACGAGACAAAAAAAAAATTCGGATAAAAAAAATAGAGGAAAATTTACGAACCCTAGAGTTGTTTTGAATTCTACGGAAGGAAATTGGTGTAGTTCGGGTTGTTCCAAGAGAATTGAGAAGAGGAAATTGGCGAGTTGATATCATCATTATTTGTGAGAATACACGAGTGACTGTGTGATATCGTCATTTGAGCGAAACACGTAAGGGAGTGTATCGTGAGGTTTAATTATATATATATTTGTGTTAGTACTAATCTTTTCTACTGGGACTATGTCGAGACAACATTCTCTGAAGGTGAGAGGGAAGGTTTGATGCTAGGTTAGTAATTGAGGCATTGAGGGGAGAAATGAAGAGGATGTTCCAAGAAGGAATGGAACAAATTCATGAGACGGTAGAGCAAAGACTAGAGCAATCCACAAACGTATTCCAAGGGCGTAAGCGGGAGAGTCGTTCTAGGAGAGTACGAGGGGTGGAGATGAAATGTCGAATGTGATTTTGATGAGCCTTCTGTCGGGAGTTATAGAGGATATAGTGGTCGAAATAGAGGAACTAGGATTGGGAAGATAGAGGAGATAGGAATAGAGATGATGATCAATTGAGTAGCATAAAGATGAAGATTCTCCTTTCCAAGGGAAGAATGATCCCGAGGCGTACTTAGAGTGGGAGAAAAAAGGTGGAGATGGTATTTGATTATCACAACTATAGTGGGAGAAAGAAGGTAAAACTTGCTGCCATTGAATTTTCGGATTATGCTATAGTGTGGTGGATCAACTAATGTTGAATAGGAGAAGGAGTGGCGAGCCACCTATTGAGTCTTGGGAAGAGATGAAAAGAGTGATGAAGAAGCGGTTTTGTACCTGCGTATTACTATCGTGAATTGCAAAACAAGTTGAAAACTCTTAGGCGGGAAGCCGGAGTGTAGATGGTATTTAAAGGAGATAAAAGTCATATGATTAGGGCGAATGTAGAAGAGGATGAGAGGCTCAATGGCTAAAAATTTCTTGGGGCTTGAATAAAAAAAATCCAAAATGTTTTTGAATTGCAGCATTATGTAGATTGGAAAATATGTCCACATGGTAAAAATTTGGGAAAAACCAGCCAAGAGGGAGGTAGTATAATGCACGGTTAACGGGTAATGGTTATCCACTTGGAAGAATAATCAGGGAAGAAGGAAGAAAAGCCTTTCCACCAAACCAAAAGGAGAGCTGGGGCAAGGGGTTTTTCTACCCCTGGAAAATCTGATGTGCCTTTTTCCCAAGTTTAACCAGAAACAAGTTTAAAGACAAAAAAAGCCAACAATCTGCCCTCAAAGGGCAAACCCTTAACACTTGAAACCAAATTTTTCAATGATGATGTGTTTGTCCCAAAATTATGATGTGTCAAAGAAAGGGATTAAAGCACAACAAATTTAAAGGGGATAAAAATGGTATAAAAGATCCACGCCACAAGAAGGAAAAAGATCAAATTCTTCAAGAAACGAAATATTGATGAACAACAAAATATGATATAACAACGATTGCTAGATAGAAAATGAAGGGGTTAAAATTCAAAAAATTTTCTTAAATTTCGAAATTGAACCCAAATTTTCTAAGAACAAAAAGTACATAAAAGAAAATAAATCCTCACCAGATATGACTCACTAGTTTGGAATTAGGTTTAAAATTGAAATTTGTTGTATAACACACAACAAACCCAAAACCCAACTGCCAAAATTTTCATAAGGAAATTGTAAGAGAAATGTTTAAAAGAGGCATCTCTTCACGGCCAAAGGGGGGGTTTTTTTCTCAAAGTTCAAAAGCCCCTAAAAACCCTAATTTGAAGTATTTATATTTGAACCCTTTGGGGTTTAGAATGACAAAAATAAAACTATGACTATAGGGTGCCGGTCCAAAGGTAAAAAAAACCCAAATAAAATGTCCATGAGCTTACAAAATAAAGGTTCAAACATAAATTAAAAGAAAAGAAAATAATCTTCGGGGGGTTAGCTTCATGAGGAATCCGTGTTCAACTCATCGCCGGTTCAGGTCGGCCCATAGAAACCCCAAAGCTGAGTCTTAGTGATTTTATCCATGCCTTGTGAAACCAAATAAGCATACCTTTTGGAATATACAATTCATGAATAAGATAAAAGGGGTTAGATAATAATTTTTTTCCGGGTTGATTGCGAAGGGCCCTCATTCCCAAAATTTTGAAATCCTTAATTTTTGTCAAAATGAAGGTCTTGTCGGATTTTGATTCCCATCATCCCCTTGGACCTAAAAAAGTTTTGCCCTAAACTTGGTTCAAATGCAGCAGAGATCTTTTTCCCCCCCAAAAGTAACCCATCTAAAGGAGTATCTCTACAGAATCCCAATATCTGAAATACTTAGTAGATGATTGTTTTCTTTCCTCCTCTCTGGTGTATCTCTCCTAAAACAAAAACAAGGATCATTTCGACTGATGTTTTCCTCTATCCAAACATTTTCCAAGAGTTTTTTCTTGACTCCCTGTTATGTGCCCCCTAGAGTTTCTAACAATGGCCCAATGAATTCCCTTCAAAAACCTCTAAAGGTTGGCACAATGGTGTTTGACATCTTTCTTTTGTAAACCCCTTATCATCAAGTGAAGGCATTTGTAGCTTGCCACTTGAGCCTCTGGTGGTCTAATTCCATTTCGGGGGAATGGTTTAAGCCAAAATTATCATTCATCTTCTCTAAGAGATGAAAATCTCCCTGTACTCAGGTGGCTCCGAGGTGTACCACTGGGGGTGGTGGCAATGTCACCCTATCAATCTTGTTGCAAATGTAGAAACAAGTTTTCTAAGGTCCGAGTTGTTCATCTAAGGTCCTCCACCTGCAAATTAAAACCCCTTTGACCTCCCCCAATTTGATTAGTTACATCATCATTCCTCCATTCACATATTAATAGACATTTTTGTGGATGCAATCTATTTGATGTACCAATAAAAAGTTAGTAATTTTTTGCACCTTGCTTCACAAAACAATTACGCCAAAAAACCAATCACTCCCCCACTTTACCTTTAACACAACCACTAAATTTACACAAAAAAGAAAATGTTGCAACCCCTTTACTTCCAAGATAGAACTAAAAAAAATAACTAAGTGCTCCCCTTTAAATTTGGGCCCAAAAACAAGAAACGGCAACAACAACTACACACTCCCCCAAAACACGGCAACAATTTTACAAGTGACACCCTTAATGCAATTTGCCACAAATGGTAAGAATCAAATTTTAAATTCAAATGAAATTAATAATCCACTTTAAATACTTGAAGTAAATGGAGTTTTCAATTTAAATTTTTTCCTTTTTCTTCCCCGCAAAATTTAAAACTGGAAATTATACACTTCCCCTTCCAATTTTCCCCAAACCTAACACTCTTACAATCACGGTGCACTATATCCACTAACACAAAATTTTAACCGAAAAATTTAAAAACAAAGGAGCAAATTAATTTGAAAACAAAACCCTTTTCACTAATTGAATTCCTCCACATTTGGTAAGATGCAAAACCCCCCCCCCCAAACACAATTAATCCCTTTACTCTTAATGTTGTTTTTAAATCAAATAAATTTCCCTTTTTTACACACTAAACAAAATTGGAAAATTTAATATCCTTCCCCCAATTCCCAAATTCCCCTGCAATACAAACACTCTTAACTTCCTACACAATTCCCAAAATTTAAAAAATCAAAAAAAATCAATTCCTTCCACACAATTTACACTTTCCCAAATTGCATACCTTCCCCTTCCTTCAGGGGAGTCCCAAAAAAAGAAGTTTAAAAAATACCAAAATCACTCCCCAAATGAGCAAAATTTAATCTACTAAGACAAAACACTCCACTTCATACAATACAACAACAAATTTTAAAATTTTCCCCATTTAATTGTGATGTAAGAACATGAACCCCAAATTTCAAAATTCAAATCAATAATCCCTTCTCAAACCACAAGAATTCACGGGAAGATGTAGATAACACAAACAAATTCCGAAAATTTTATTGCAATAATCTCTCCCCTTTAAAAACCCTTTTGCAACTCACGGCAATAGGAAGTATCAATTAAGGTAAAATCCAAATTAACAATCCCCCCTCTTAAAAACCCTTTAAACTTGATACCAAATTTGTGTGCTATTTCCAAGATTTAACACTCCAATTAAAACCCAAAAACAATAATTAGCCTCAAATGGCGCAAATCCTTAACATTGTAACAAATTTTCAATGATGATGTGTTGATACCAAAATTTTGATGTGCTCAAGAAAGGGAAAAAAACCAAAAATTGAAGGGGGTGACATGGTATTAAGATCCCGCCCCAAGAAGGAAAAAGACTCAAATTTTTCAAGAAAAACCCAAAAAAATGTGAACAACAAAATATTATAAAAAAACGTTGCTAGTGAAAATGAAAAAGGGTTCAAATTCAATTCAAAGGTTCTTTAAATTTCGAAATTAACCCCAATTTCATAAGAAAAAAAAGTCAAAAAACAAATCCTCACCGATATGATCACTAGTTTGGAATTAGGTTTAACTTGTAATTTTTTGATATAACACACAACAAATCCAAGCCAACTCGCCACAATTTCATAAGGAAATTGATAAGAGCAAAAAGCTTGAAAGAGGCACTCTCTCTCACGGCACAAAGGGGGTGTTTTTCTCAAATGTTCAAAGCTCCTCAAAAACCCTAATTTGCAAGTATTTTACTTGCACCTTTAGGGTAGAATGACTAAAAAATCACAACTATGCCATATAGGGTGGCCGGTCCTAAAGGTAAAATTTACAACCAAATAAAATGTCCCATAGAGCTTACAAAATAAATGGTTCAAACATAAATTAAAAGTAAAGAAAATAATCTTCGGCAGGCTAGTTCATGATGGAATCCGTCGGTTCAACTCATGCCGGTTCAGGTCGGTCCATAGATAACCCACAAGCTGAGTCTTGTGAGTTTATCCATCGCCTTGTGAAACCAAATAAGCATACCTGTTGGAATATACAATTCATGAATAAGATAAAAGAGGTTAGATAATAATTTATTCCGAGGTTGATCTGCTTGAAATGGGCCCTCATTGCCAAATTTGAAACCCTTAATTTTTGCCCTAATGATAGGTCTTGTCGGATTTTGTTTTCCCTTCTAATCAAGGTAACCCTGAATCTTCTCTTCTAGAAATCGTGACATTAGATGTTTTAAATGTAAAAGGTAGAGGCCATATGCTAGTCAATGTCCAAATAGGCGTGTGATGATTTTGCGTGATGATGGAGAGTATGAGACTGAGGGGGATATTTGAAGAAGAGGATATGCCTCCATTAGAGGATGCTAGTGATGATGAGGAGCCGGGAATGGGAA
This sequence comes from Laguncularia racemosa, assembly GCA_037954665.1. Lineage (NCBI taxonomy): Eukaryota > Viridiplantae > Streptophyta > Magnoliopsida > Myrtales > Combretaceae > Laguncularia > Laguncularia racemosa. The sequence continues at coordinate 10,225 of JBBMOL010003028.1, read as the reverse complement.
GGCAGTGGTAGTAGTGAAGAGAGCTTTGAATGTGCAGGTGAAGGAAGAAGAGGAGGTGCAAGGGAGAATATATTTCATACTAGATGTTATCTAGGAGATCACATTTGTAGTTTGATTATTGATGGGGGGAAATTGCACCAATGTAGTGAGTAATTTTATTGTTGAGAGGCCCGGGGCTCAAAACTTTAGACACCCTAGTCCATATAAATTGCAGTGGTTGAATGATAGTGGTGGACTAAGGTGAGTAAGCAAGCCTTGATTGGGTTTCACATTGGTAGGTATGAGGATGAGGTGTTATGTGATGTAGCATGCATGTCATGTGTTGTTGGGGAGCCATGGCAATTTGATAGGAAGGTTGTGCATGATGGGTTTTCTAACAAGTATACGCTTGTTCACCAAGGGAAGAGCTTTAATCTTAAACCGTTAACACCTAAGCAGGTGTATGAGGACCAGTTGCGCTACAACAGTCGTTTGCAAAACACAAGGTGAGTGAAAAGCAGAGTGGAGATGTGAGAGCAAAAGACCCCTGAGAAGAAAAAGGAATATAAAAGTCAGGATCAAAAGGAAAAGGAGAGGAAGGCTGGAAAGAGTGTGAGAGGCCAGGTTGAAGGGGGATCAACTTTGGTGGTGAAATAAAAAGGAGAGGGCAAACCTTGAAAAGGGAGAGTTGTGTCGCAAGAGCGAGTGTAGTAAGGAGAGCGTTAGTGATGAGGCAACCTATGTTGTTGCTGGTTTTTAAAGAAACATGTTTGACTACTAATGAATTGTCTAACTCTTTGCCTAGTGTGGTTGTGTCTCTTGTGCAGGACTTTGAAGATGTCTTTCTTGAGGAGATTCTAAAGGGTTTACCGCCTATTCGTGGTATTGAGCACCAGATTGACCTTGTACCAGGAGAATCGATTCCAAACAAGCCAGCTTATAGGAGCAACCCGGAGGAAACAAAGGAACTCCAAAGGCAGGTCGAAGAATTAATGGAGAAGGGGTACATGAGAGAGAGCATGAGTCCATGTGCCATGCTGTGATTTTGGTGCCTAAGAAGGATAGGACATGGAGGATGTGTGTTGACTGCCGCGCCATCAACAACATCATGGTAAAGTATCGTCATCCCATTCATCGTTTAGATGACTTCTTAGATTGGTTATATGAGTATAGTGTCATTCCTCATGAGCCTTGGATAGGCATGTCCATAGATTTTGTGTTAGGATTATCTAAGCCTAGGCATGGTCGAGATTCTATTTTTGTGGTTGTGGATAGGATTTCTAAAATGGTTCATTTCAATCCTTGTCATAAAACTAATGATGCTATACCATTGTTGATTTGTTCTTTAAAGAGGTAGTGCGTCCGCATGGTATACCTAGTAGCATTGTTAGTGATCGGGATGTAAAGATTTCGAGTCATTGTTGGAGAGTATTGTGGGAAAAGTGGGGGAACTAAACTAATGTTTTCAAATATTGTCACCCACAAAACTGATGGCAAATTGAGGGGGTTTTAACAGGACTTTAATTCAATTGTTAAGGGCAATCATAGAGAAGAACATTGGGACTGGAAGGATTGCCTCCATTGTGGAGTTTGCATGTAATAGGGCTTTAAATAGCATTATTCATTGTTCACCATTTGAGATTGTGTGTGGTTTTAACCCACTGGATCTATTTATATCTTGCCATTGCAACCTAACAAGTTTGTGAGTTTTGAAGGGGTTTTCTAAGCAGATTCTTGAGAAAGCTAAACATTGAGCGGAAGAACTGAGCAGTATGTGAAACAAGCCAACAAGGGTTGTCGACAAGCTGTTTTTGAACTTGGAGTTTTGGTTTGGGTTCACATGCATAAAGAGCGAATTCTCGTACAGTGTAGATCTAAAATTACTTCCTAGAGGCGATGGACCTAATTCAAAGTCTTGAGGATCAATGATAATGCATAGAAGAAAGATCTACTAGGTGGTATCTAGTAAGTGTCATGTTTAATGTTACTAATCTAAGTCCATTGATGTAGGCAATGTTTTGAGGACAAATCCTTTTCAAGAGGAGGGGAATGACGAGATCCATGATGAGAGCCAACCCGGAAGAAAAAAATGTGGATCCTCTTAAAGTGCCCCCTGGGACCGATCACAAGAAATCAAAGCAAAACGATTCAAGGAAGCACTTAAGGGTTGATAAAGGTTGTCCATGAAGTCAGAAAGGATTGGAGCAATCATGAATTTTGGAACGGATTGGAACAACCATGGGAAGACCCTTGCTCTTATACAAGTCACACCGAACACAAGTTGAAGGGGGGCATATACTTTCAAGGCACGGCCGTGTATAGAGTCAAGCAAATCCACAAAAAAGATACGCGGCCAAGTACACGGGGTGTTTGTTGCCAGAAGTTGCACAGAAAGGTACACGACCGTGTATCCCTGCCGGCCAGCTTGTTCTGTTTTCGCATTTTTACGCCACTTATCTAAACTACGTCGTTTTGGACTTGTTTTACACGAATTGTAACCCTAGTTAAAAAGCTCCTAGGGTTTTAGAACAACATAGAATATAAACTTTTGAACATTAAACACTTTTGGGGGCCCCTTTCTCTTGGTTCTTCAGAACTAAATCGAACTTATCGGATTGATTTCCGTGGCGTTCATCCGACTTATCAATCGGTCTTTAAATCCGATTGTGGCGTTTTGTTTTTATACCAAGGTTCTTATCTCGCTTTATAGACAACGGGGCGGGGTGTTCCACTTTAGGTGTTTGGGCGTCTTAGGCACGAATTTCCGACGTATTGGTATTGGGTTTCGTCACGGGTTAGTGTGGTTCGTATCACTTATAAACAAAAGGAAAATTTACATCAAAATCTTCTCTCCAAAAACACCTTGTTACTTAACCTTGTTTCATCCCATGTTTAAGGCCATCTTACCAAATCTTAACCTAATCAAAGTTACCCCAAAATTTTTTTCATAGCTAAGCTAAGGAAGTTAACTAAAAATAACTAAAAAAAGTAGCCAAAGAACCACCTGGAAGCTACCAAAATCTCCCACCCTCTATTAAACTATGTTAACTCCATGTGTTTTTTGCCACCTTAACTTTATCTTATCCTATGCAATCAACTACCCTAACTTATCCTTTTAAGCCTTGGCCAATTATAACCCTAAAATCAACCAAATCTTTTCCCCTTATCTTTTCCCAAAAATTAGAGCTCAAGTTAATTTCAAAAAAACAAAATTTGGGTCTAGTATGAAAAGGAAGGTAAAAAGCAAATTTACCCTACAATCAACCCCACATTCACATGCCACTTGCTGCCCATTTCCTTTAAACATTTCCCCCCAAAATTTCCACCAAAACACCTTATTTTCCCCCTAAAATTTATAAAATTTCAATTTAAAATAATCATACTTGCATCTCTAAAGCTAATCATAGTTTTGGACTACCAATTCCTTAATCCAAGGTAAGTAACTTTCATGAAGTTTAAAGCTATCTTTAGCTTTCTTAAGAAGTTACTAACCTAACTTATTTTCTATATTTTAGGGACTTTATTTTAGGAATTTTCATCAGAATAAGGTAATCCCAATTTACTTAAATCATTTTCTATAGAGTACTCATCATATTTACATTAATACCACTTATATGTATTTAGTTGTAGATTTTAAACTACAATTCCATATCAAAAAACTTTATTTTTGTAAGATTATCCTACTTCTTTTTCATTTAGAATGTTTTTATAATAATTAGACATATTTCAAACTCCTAATGAATAAAAAGTGAAAAAAAAAAGATGTTAAGACCTTATCTTCAAACATGAGGACTTATGACTATTTATGACTATCAACCTTTTGGGAAATCTCATGGACATATTCTTGACATTTTTTGGACATATTATGGATACATATTTGACTTATTATGGCAAGGATAGGACTTTACCCAAATAAAGACCTAAGCGCGAACCTTAACAATGGATTGATTCCCTAAACAAAGGACTTAACAATAAAAGACTCTAAAAGACTTTAATAAGCTGAGATTAGCAACGAGATGCTAAAATAGTTTATCTTAAAAAGTAGTTATTTATTATATGTATAAATATCTCTCCATGTTTATATAAGTTTTTCAAAGATTTCTAGGTTTTACTTGAGGATTATTATGACCCTTGAAAAAGAATGGCAAGGTGAGTCCCAATGTGATTGCCACTTGATTTGTGTTTGTAACTTTAGTATTTACCTAAAGTTTAATATTAATGAACCCATGTATGTGTTAGATTTGGTTAATTGTTTGATTGATGAGACCTAAAGGAAAAGAAAGTAAAGGTGCTTGTGTTCATGGCTATTCTTGTAGTCAATGGAGTGTTTGCAAATTGTTTAGTCACCTCTTAACTTATATTAAGTTTTGTCAAAATACTCATTTTGAAACGGATCATGCATAGCTCTTCTTACATAATCTTGTATATTCTATCATAGTTGCAAAAAGTAATGGAGAATGTCCCGAGGGAAATATCCTATTTTTAACAAAATAAAAAAAGACTAGAGGATCATCGATGTATTGGTATGAATCTGAGTTCATTATTCTGTTTTGAGCGCATGCATTTTAGAGGTGTGCAGATAGGGAAAACATTATTTTCTTTTGGTTTGTCCCGAGTCCTTGCTTAAAAGATCATTCTTCTAGCATAATAATGATCTATAGAGCACAACTTTGATTTTGTGTAGCCAAGGATGCAAAGTAAATACAATGAAATTGGTAGCCCGAACTTTGATGAATTTTAAAATGATCCTCAACCCAAGGTAAAGGGAGGATCGTTTTGAACCCAGACTTCTTTTGGATTTATGACTACCAAATTTTATGATTTGGTGGGGGGATTTTCCGATTCTCTATGATTTTAGAGAATCGTAATAATTGGTTTCCATAGTTATTTTCATAATAACTAATTATATGTACTATCAGTTATGGTAGGGAATGATTTTTTAATTAAAGCCTTGTAATCCCTAACTTGTTTGACAATTTTCATATTGCGGGTCCACACATGATATGGTAACTCTTAAGCAATTCTCCTAAGCCCCCTATAGGGGTTTTTACACCAACCATCCTTAAACTCGGATAGTGTCTTCCTAGTTTAGGGGTAAATTTACCCTAGCCTTCCTTGAGCCACTGGCTCAAGGTTTCAAAAATATAGTTCCCCATGTTAAAAGACCTTATGCTACACTTTTTTATCATAATATCTAGCTACTTGTTACAAATATGTTGCTACCTTATAACTAGCTTGGTCTCTTAGGTCTCTAAGGAAGTTGAGGTTGGTTAGAGATCGATCCCCTTAACTTGAGGATTGGGAAAACTCTAGTATGGAGGTTTGACATTTCAAACTTAGTTGGGAGAATAACCTCAGTTCCAAAAGCTAGATTGAAAAGGCTTTCACTAGTTGTAGTTGTAGGTCATTCCAATTTCCCCCATAAAATGTAGGGAAGCTTGTCTGCCCCTTTTCAATCCTTTTATTAGGGGGTCTACAAGATGACTTTGTTGGTGACTTCAGCTTGACCATTTGATTGTGGGTGGGAAAAACCCAAAATATAATGGGTTTTTAATCTTGCACTTTGCATTTGATTTCTCTAAATTAGAATTTTCGAATTAAGTGCCATTATTGTAATGATGGAACTAGGATTTACTAAAATGGCAAATATATTGCTGGGAATGAAGTCCCTTACATCGTGTTTAATAATTTACCCTTTTGCCTCAACTTTTGCCCATTTTGTAAAGAGTCGACAATAATAATGATATACTGACATTATCTTATAGCCTTAGGGAGTGGTGTAAGAATGTCAAGTCCCTACTAAGTGAAAGGCCATAGGTTCATGATGGAATAAAGAGTGTTACTCAGCTGCTATCGATTAGGGCATGGGGTTTTTGCACCTATCACACCATTATATGAATGCTTAGCGTCTCCTTTCATGGTGGGTTAGTAATATCAGCTTGAAAGTGCCTTGATGGCTAAGGCATAGCCCATGATATGGTTGCTACATACTCTAGCATTTGGGGATCCATAAGTGTTTCTTTGCTTTGAAGGTTAGAGACATTTAGGAGTGGCAACTATTTTGCTCTTCTATAAGGTTATACATTGAGAAGTGTGTATTAGGCTTCTTTTTGCCTTATGGCCTTTGCTTTTTTCCTTTCTTTAAGGTAGTGCCATTCTTGATGAGACCTATTAATATCTTCTCGAGGAGGATTCTTGTTTAGGTTAGAGAGGCCGTTAGCCCTTTAAATTGGATAGTCTATCTACTTTGCCAAATTTTAAGCTTGGAGGAATCTTTGTTTAAAGTTCCATAATGGAAAATTGGAACATAGGGATCTAATAACTTCAAGTTTCCCGGTCATCCCTTCATCCTTAAACTATATACTCTTCATTGACCTATTGGAATATAAGCTATGAGCTTGAAAAATATCGACTTTTTCTACTCCAATTCCTTAGCCATTTTCAATCAACAATGAGAGCTTCATACTTTGCCTTGTTATTTTTTGCTAGAAAACTAAACTTCAGAGCTTATTAAACCTTAACACCATGTTGACTGCATAACACAAGCCTTACTTCACTTGGGTGAGCCTCTACATGCATAGTCTAAGTGGGTTTCTTATGAACTTTAGTGGGCGCTTCATCTTCCATTACGACTTAACTTTGAAATTAGCTAACACTTGAGCTTTCACAGCTTCACGGGGTTTAAATTTTAGATGCCTTTTACATTGTGCTCTAAAGCATATGGACCTACTCCCCAATGCTTTAAAGCTTTTGGAGGATTTGCCTCAATGGGTTGATAAGTGAGGAACACTATTGTTTGAGCCTCAAAGTAGGAGCACAACTTGCATATGGAGATGACCATAATTGGGTAATTTTTCTTTATGTTGGAATATTTAAATTCCGAGCCCTATATGATGTGTCTTACATAATAAATGGGTCAATGCTCTCACCCATATCTTAGATAAGTACTAAGGAGGGAGTCTAACCATTGATAGAGAGATAGAGATAAAGCTTTTCATTAGTTATTGGTTTTTACAACACTAGGTGTTGTAAGGAAGTGGTTCAGCTCTTCAAATATTCTTGCACTCATCTATCCATTGAAAATTGAAGGTTTCTTTAAGACCTTAAAGAAGGGAGCACACTTATTCAGGGAAACTTAGATACAAATCTACTAAATGCGGCAATCCACCTTGCTAGCCTTTGTACTTCTTTGATAGTTTTAAAGGGCTACATGTCTTGTATTGCCCCGATTTTCTTAAGGTTGTTCTATTTCTCATAAGGTAACCTTGTAGCCAAGAAATTTCCCAAAGCCTACACTGAAAATGCACTTCTATAGGTTCAACTTTATATTGTATTAAACAAAGTGTTTGAAAAGTTTCCCCTAAATTTTGTGGGTGTTCTAAGGATTCTTTACTCTTTACTATCAAAGTAGTCAATGTACACTTTACATTGTGACTAATTTGTTTTATAAACAATCTTTGTCACTAGCCTCTAATAGTTGCTCAACATTTTAAGTTCGAAGGGTATAACATTGTAATGACATGTTCTAAAGTTGGTGATGAAAGGGGATGTAGACCTAGTTGGGTTCGAGCATTTGAATCTAATTATAACTTGAAAAGATCCATAAAATTAAGTAGTGAAAGGGCCTAAGGCCAAGTCAACCAATTGGTTAATTTGAGGAAGAAGGAAGCAGTCCTTTGGGTAGGCTTTATTTAGGTTGGGTATAACAATTTGTACATGTGCCTCTTCCCATTAAACTTCTTTACTACCCAAAACAATTGGCTAGCTAGGTAGGATAGGGCTTCTTTCATATAAATCTAACCTTAGGAGCTTTGAACTATTCCTTGATGGCGGCCTCATGTTTAGGTGCAAAGTGCCTTTTTTTTTTTGCTTGACAACCTTTGTATTGGGTTTGATATTTAACTTATGTGTTATCATTGAGGTAAGATTCCAGGTATGTTGGATGGTGACCATGCAAAACATCAATGTTAGTTTAAAAGGAAGGCAATCAATTATGATGTAGCTTGGTTGAGACTGTTGTTCCTAGCCTTGTAGTCTATTTAGGCAAGTTGCCAATTTAAATTTTCCCTTTGTTTCTTTAGGGGGGTTTCCCTTTTCTTGATCTTGGTTTTTCCCTCAAAGGTAGATTCTATCATGAGAACCTCCTATTGGGAGAGGATTTAAAGATACAAATTCCTGGGTGCTGGCTAATCACCATTGCAAACACTGGCACCTGTAAGAGTAATGAATTTAGCCTTCAAGTGCTTTATAGTGGCTATCATTCCTACTATGTTTTGCAATGGCATCCCAGAATGATGTTGTAAGGGGAAATAGAATTAATGGACATGGAAATCAACTAGGACTTATGTCTTGTTAAGATTACCACTAAGCTTTATAGGGGAAAGGGTTTTGATGCCTTTCGGTTTATACCCTTTGTTGTTGAAACCAAAGAGCTATTGTAAGGTTTTTTAAATTTACTTTGACTCGGTCTTTCATTGGTTATTTGCTTTCTTGTATATTTTGTTCATCTAATTTCCATTGTTAATCAATATTTTAAAAACATCAAAATTAGTTTATGTGGCTAGATAACATGAGCATCATTTTGGGGAACATGATGCCTTTGAGATCATCATCCAAAAAAATGATGGTAGTGTCAACTTTTTTGGCGCTTCACCTAAGTGATAAATATATTCTAATAAATTTTTTAGATGGGCATAAACCTTACTTTGGGAGATGGATTGCCCTCTATTTGTTAAGTCTCCCACTATTGTGTCAGTCATTCCTTTAGAGAACAAGCTTCTTGCTCTTGTTGTGTTTCTCCTTCTTCTCAGCATCCTCATTTTGGGAAGGTAATCATTTTCTGTAATGTACTCATGTAGGTAGCCTCATCGAATGAGATCTTCAAGGACATTCTTTAACTTAGTATAGTTCTTGGTTGTCCCTATCATGTTGAAATCACGATACTTGTTGAAGTTGCTTCTAGAAGGATTATTCTCATCTTATTAGGCTAGGTGATGATACCTCGTTCTTGTATCTCCATGAAGATGTCAACTTAGGGCTTATTCGGGGGAGTATGCTACTTGTAGAAAGGAATGACATGCTTTTTGTTGCTATTACTATTTTGGCAGACCCATTATGTTCCGTGGTAAGGTTAAGTCTTCGTTTGCATAGGGTTAATCTTTATCATTCTTCTTTTTTTTTTTTTGGGATGACTCTTACTTAGTTTACTGCTTTGCTAATATTGCATCTTCGTAAGTGTTTATAATCCATAGCCTTTCCTAGAATTCCTTAAAATTTTCGGGCTTGAGTAGGGTAAAAGAGTAGAAGAATTGGGATTTATCCCTTTACATTGTTGACCATTGCATTTAAGGCAATGCTCATATCAATGTTTTGGGGTTTGATCATTGCTCTGTTGAGCTTAGAGTGTAATATCTAAGTGTGTCATCTTACTTTTGTCTAAAAAGATTGAGAGTTAAGGAATCTTATTTAGGCATCTTGTTTGTCAGGAAAATGTTGATAAAATATATTTGGGGAGCTCTGATAACTAGAAATAGAATTGGGCTTGAGGCCTTGAAACCATGTGCGGTTTCAACTTTTTTGAGTAAAACTTAGAAAAGCCTTGCAAGCGATAGGGGTCGAAGACTCCAAGGAGGATCATTGAGTCGTATAATAACTTTAGATGCTTAGAGGGGTTGGTTGTCCCATCATAGACTCCAAATGGGAATTCAATGTAGGTTGAGGTTGCTCATCCCGAATTTTCCTACGCAAAGGGAGGGCCCTTTTAATGGTGAGCATATCGCACGAGTTAAGCTACCTTGTATCTTTGAGTTCATTGAAGCATTTGATCATGTTGTCTATGTCATCAATAGATTGATCAACTAAGGACCTTGTGGACTACGCCTTGAGTTATCACTCTTGTTGTTGTTCTACCTACCCTTTAGATTAGGGAGCTTTATTTGGGAATTATGGCAAGCCTTCGTTGTGTTGTGAAACACTATTGCTTTATTGCTCACCATTGGGGGGTTTAAAAAAGACATTGGGAGCGTAATTTATTTCATTGACTTAGTTTCACAAATGATGATTTTTAGCCACTAAGTCAGTCAATTGTCTTTCGAGTTGTGCAATCATGTCCTTAGTGCCTTGTTTTATTTTGGATGGTGGAGGCGGGCCTAGGGCTAGTTGTTTTCAGTAGTTAGTGATTGTAGTTAGTAGGGGGCTTTCTTTAAAATTTTTTTTAGAACTTTTTTCTGCCCTGATTTTTTGTTTG
>JBBMOL010003027.1:0-19020 GCA_037954665.1 Laguncularia racemosa | reverse complement strand
GGGTTTTTGTTTTATTTTAAAAATTTTTTTGGGGTAAATTTTAATTTTTAGATTAGCCCCCGAATCCATATCTTTGGTTTATATTTTTCTAAAATACTTTTTAGGAACATTCGTAGACTAGTAGCAAGTTAAGGTTAACTACCCAATTAACTTTAACTTTTTTTTCCCAAACTTAGGTTAGTGGCAACTCCTTTTAAAAAAAATAAATTTTTCCATAATTTAGTCGAGTAATCTATGTTAAATGGGTGGGATTTAATATAGATTAAAACAAGAAAATAAATCAAAACACATCTCGATAGGATGGCGACTCCACTAGGGACCTATTTCAAAGGGGGCTAGCTACATATTTAATTTTCCCAATATGACTACAAGGCTTTTAATTTCTTGTATATGTCCTTATTTTTTTGCAAGTATCTTTGTAAATAGAAAGTATTAACCAAGTTTTGAGTGATGCAGAAAAAAAAAAAAGGAAATAGGAAAGGGGGCCTATTGGGCCGTTGTAAATGGTTTTTTTTTTTTTTTTTTTATGCATATCTAATATGGCTAAACTTGGGCCATTTAGAAAATTAGGTTAGAACACCATTGTTTACTTATCAGGTTATAGTGGTGTATACCACCACTTGACAACGATTAGATGATTCCACTTCAAGCTTCGATGTAACCACCAATTACAGAGTTGAAGGACCTTTAGAACTTACCCCCATTCTCGTGTGTGTGCTTTTTATTTATTTTATTTTCTCTATCAATTCTTATTTATGATTCATTTGGTTTTTTTTTGTAAAGAAAAGTAATGTGCATTGTGAGCATAAAGCTGCAAATTTTGTTAATGTCCAAATTGTAGTCTTTTTAACTCTTTTTCCTGTATTTCTTCAGTTTTGTAAAATTTCGGTGTTTTTTTTGTAATATGTGTAAAATGGAGAACTGAACCAAAGACCGATCAGAGTATATTAACGAAAACCCCATGGATCAATATCTTATCTTATAGAAACCTTGCATAGGTGGTTCGATACATTCAGTCAAGAACATCAAGATTGTATTATGTAGAAGATTAGCCCGGTGATGTCTCTAATGAAGGTATAAACTTAAGTGTGATCCAATCAGAGCTATGGCTCATTTTCGAGATCCTGAGTCATCATCGTTCGATTTTGGGCATTATAAGTTAGCACCTACCCTAGAGGAGTATACTTAATTACTTAGGGCCCTTGCCATGGAAAATGGAATAATGACCCCAAACTTGGAAGCCTAGCTAGTGAACATGTTCTATCACTTGTTAGGGGTTAGGAAAAGTAAAATTGTTGAAGCACTAGCAGAATGCAAAGACAAGTGTATTCGGTTTTCCACATTAGGTAGTTGGTATGTGTACTCATCATTATATCTTGATAGGCGAGACATTTTCTGTGGAAGATATGATGATTAGCAAAGGAACCGCATCAATGCATTCATATTGGTAGCATTTGCAACCATCCTTTTCCCATAAGGGCGATCTAACGTCCATTTTAGGGTAGCTGAGCTAATCTCCTAGTTTTTGACAAGTAAGTCTTATGTCCGAGCAATATTGGCAAAGCAAATCCAGTCCTTGAATTTTGTGAAGCGATAAAGTCATGACTTGTTCAAAGGAGGGCCCACCTTGTTAATAGTATGGTTTGTTAGCCACATCAAAGCATTTGGAGTAGATTTGGTGAGGGGATCCTTAGCTCCACAAACAGACATAATAGACAACTTCACTACGCGAGTTAAGTTACCCAGTGATACATCTACTCAACAATGGTGCAGGCTACTCAAGATAATCGAGTTAGAAGACATCACATGGATGGCTAGGCGAAATCATTGCACTAAGGCCATACTCAGATGTGAGGAGTATCTAAGTGTACCTCTAGTTGGCATTATGGGTTGTACTGGTTACTTCCCAACTCAAGTTGTCAGATAATTGGGTCCATTATAGGACATTACCTACATAGGGTCATTAGAACGGGTAACCCTCAACTATCAAAATGCTAACATACCACTAACAACCAAGATCGCCTACTTTAACAGTATCAAAGAATTATGGGAGCATAGGGAGGTGAAGAAAATAGCAAATCTAGGTGAACTCAAAGGGAAGATCAGGGCCCATAGGGCTACTCGGGGGTTCATCTGTGATTTGTGAAAAACATTGGTCAGGTGCAATATGAGTCTCTCGATGTCTTTAAGCATGAGCCAGAATTGCAAAATCCAACACCAAAAGAGGAGGGTATAGAACCAGCATACAAGCAAAGGTAGAAGTCCTATACTGATGTGCCTAAAATGACTATTAAGCACATACAAAACCAATTTGAAAGACAAACAAGCAATCTTAATCAAACTAGTCTCAATCACATGAACAATGGCGTCAATTTCCAATGAATGTAACCAATTCTTCAATTAGGATGTGTTTAATCTTAAATCCAAATATGAAATAGCTCTGATACTAAAATATAATGTGCCTAAAACCAAGATTAAGCACATACAAAAATAACCCAAATATACACCTTAAAAGACAAGAACAAATTCGGTTCACAAGAGAGGGCAATTTATGTAAACCCTAATTTATGGATGATGAATCAAATGATAAAATCAAGGAAATGAAATCCACAAAGATGATAATCTTCAATTGAATCAATTAACTAACTTAAATTCCAAGAGAATCCCAATCAACAATACACAAATTCAAACCGTGATCCTCTTCACAACAAAGAAATTCCACGCTACAAGTATAATGACAAATTGATAGTATTAACAAGTGCTAAAAACCAATCAATTATGCAATGATAATTTTGATTACACATGCAATTAAGATCTTTCCAAGAAGAATTTAATCCAACCCTAGATATGACTCACTAGAGATGTAAAGAAACACAACAATAAGAAATTGATATAACTCACAATTTCCCCTTTTGCACTCGCCATAATTCCAATTCTTGGGATTGAAATTGATAAGAGAAAATGAACTAGGAAGAACCCTAATTCCCTCATGTAAAGTGTATGTTCAAATATGAAAAATAGCCTCCTCAAACCCTACTTTAAGCAAGTATTTATACTTGCTCCCTTTAGGGTTAGAAAGTACACAAAATTACAACTATGCCACTTTTAGGGTGGCCAGTCCTAAATGAGAATTACAAGCAAAATAAAAGTGTCCCAAAAGTAAATACAAACATAAAATAGTCCAAAGAAATAATTATAAATAAAAATAGTCTTCATTATGCTAGCTCTTCCATAAGATTTATCGGCTCAACTTATCACCAGTTTAGGTCGGTTTATGGATAACCCACAAGCTGAGTCTGAGTGAGTTTGTCCATCGTCTTGTGAAGCTAAATAAGTGTGCCTATTGGAAAACACAATACAAGAATAATAGAAAAGAGGTTAATTTATAAATAATTCCGAAGCCGATTTGCTCAAAATGGGCCCTCATCGCCAAGATTTGAAATCCTTTGGCTCTTGCCTTAATGATAGGTTTTGTCGGATTTTGATTCCTATCATGTACTAGAAATGGAAGAAGGCTACGGATTATTAGAAGAAGAAGCATGGACAGTCCCAAATGGTTATCTAGTACTTAAGGGACCAGTTGAAGGGAAAAAGATGAATTGATCCAACAACTTACAGAGGAATTTGAAGTAGTTAGACTAAGCCAGTATAGCCTATGTTGTCAAAATTGTGAGTTAACTCGCATGTTTCTATGATTTTACGAGTTGGTGAGCACATTCTTAGTCATCTCGCATGTAAAAAACGTTTTTGAGGTAAAATCGTAGTAGAATCGCGATTCTACACGTGGAATCAGTAAAATCGCGAGTCCACTAGCATTTTTGCGTTTCTACTACAAGGTCTTATTTTCCATCAACAGAAGGAGTGAAGATGAAGTAGCTCTGCCTAGTTGAAGACTCGTAGCCCAGAGAAGCCTAGCCTAGCCCAAAATTCAATTAAACTTTGTAGTCTATAGCTTTCATTCTTCAACTATGTCAAGCGTTATGGTATGTATGTGTACTATTTCTAACTTTTTGTTCTTACTTTTTTCCATCGGTTCCTTTTGTTTAGTAGAAACTTGAAACTTTAAATAGTATTTTTTTTTTCTAATCTTGAATCTTGAGTGTCGATCTTATGTGAGGTAAATGTTAACCTTCAGGAGTTGCTACTGTTGTTGTTGTATGTTCTGTTAGGGTTGGTACACGAGGAAGTTGATGCTAAGGCTGGCACTCACAAATAATAATAAAGTAAAGTTAAAAAGAGGAAGAAAAAATAAAGGCACAAGATTTTATCCTGGTTCACCCGTTAACTAGGGCTACATCCAAAAGAAGATTCCACTATAATTAGCACCTCACTCTCTCGTTTTTATCACGCAATTACAAGTGAAAAAGAGAATATATAGTAACAGCTATTCGTGGACCCATGTGCTTTCCTGTCATAGGAGAGTATGAGGCATACCCCAACATGTTCGTCGGTCATCACTTGTCGCTTATCGGTGTGTTGCACTGCATTGAAGTCTTCGTTTTTTGTGTTTGTCGATTGTCGATCTTCTTGTTCCTATTTGTTATCATGTTTGTGTTAAGCATTTATGTTTGATTGCTGCAACTTTCCTTATTTTAATTAATATTTTTGTAATAGTAAATAAAATAAAGGGTAGATAACTTTAACTTTATAAGAATTTTTTAGATTTTTAATTTTATAGTAAAGGTATAAATGTATTTATATTTCTATCTTTTCAAGATCTCATAGTTATAATACTTTTACATATATATTGTTAAGTAAATATATTTTGAATTAATAATCACGAATAGTATAAAACTTTACCTAGTAATATATAATTTTGAAGGCTTTTCTTGTTATAGTACCTTTTTTTATTATTTACTTTTGATTAGTAGTTATTTGTCGTTTTTTTATATTACTCCTTTCTAATTGTATATCTTTGTTATCAAGTTTTATTTATTAGTAATTTCTTAAAGTCACAATTAATTTTTAAATTTTATCATTATCTTTTAGCTTTTGTATATATAACTAGGTGAAACTCGCTTTATACATGATTTATCATTTTAGAAATAAAATATCTATATTATACAACTTATGCTTGATTATCTATATTATGACTTTTATTGCAAATTTGTAATTTATGACCAAAATAAATGCTGAATTTCCTTATTTCTATTATCCATTATATTTTTTTAATGACTATTGTAAGTAAATTTACAATATTTGGAAGTTATTTTACATAGGTTGTAGAAACTTATATTTTTTATGTTCCGTTTCTACGTTCTGATTCCACGGACCCCTTAACGATTCTACGTAAAATTACAATTTTATATAGGCGAAGAAAATAAGTAGTAGTGGTAGTAAAGAGGAATTTACTAGTTTACTTTCTTTTCAAGATAGGGTTTTAGGTCATGTGTTTATTTGAACATTAATAAGAGATTGTAGTTTTACGAGCCAAGATACGTGCCACATTACTATTCAATTGTGATTTGTTACCGTATTTATTCATCATTATCATCCTTATGCAAAACAATAACAAAAAGAAAACAAAAAAGAGGGGTATATGTAACAATAGAAAAATGCGAGCAAGGAAACAAAATCTTTGATTTAAACAAGTCTAACAAGTTTGGATCATGTTACAGAACTTAAAGATAACTCCTAAGCAGATAGGCCTTCTCAGAAGCCCGATTATCACTTGCTGAAGAGCTAGAATAGCTGAAAACACCGATAATGACAACCTTGATAAGAGAATTACAACTCTCAAACACACTATGCTAAAATTAACCAAGAAGATGCAAACTTTAACATACACCATCAACCGAATCAATACTAACAAAGTGTTACAAGCTTATCAGATTGAACCTTAGTAGACTTTTAATTCAAACACTAGGGATGAATTGGGGAATGACGGTGGTGAAAGTTTAAGGAGGGAGTTTGGGGAAAAATACCGAGATATGGAAAAGAAGCTACTTTAAAAGTTCTACAAGAAGATAAGAGTCTTTGAGGGAACTGATGGATTTGAGCAGACTAATCTAGTTAATCTGCCCATTTATGAAGATGAGGAATCCCCCAATAAGTTTAAAATCTTAGATTTTGAAAAGTATGATGGTACCAACTACTCGAAACTCCATGCTAGACTCTATATCAGAAAGATGGCTAAATATACCAAGTATGAGTAGTTGATGGTGCAAACCTTTTAAGACAGTTTAACTAGGCCAGCTCTAGTGTGGTATACCCAGTTGGATCTAAATGAGATAAACACATAGGATAAATTAGCAAGGGCTTTTTATAACCAGTATAAGTTTAATGTTGAATCAGCTCCATCTGTTTAGGACTTTAATAGCATAAGGAAGAAGAGCAACAAGTCTTTTAGAGAATATGCACAATGGTGGAGGGGAGTGGCTGTTAGGATAACTACCCCCTTTCCAGAGAAGGATTTGACTTACATGTTTGTCAATACTTTAGCCAAGCCTTACTACCAGCATTTAGTGGGGCATGCTCCACAAGTTTTGCTGAGATAGTAGAGGTTGGATGCTATATGAAAAATGCAATCTCCTTCGGAAGGCTCCCCATTCTGGAAGAGGGGGGAAAGAAAGTCACAAACCCAAGGCCAGTTAGCAAGGGACGGGAAGTGACCATCGGTATGGTAGTCATAGGAGATCATTCTAGGCCCATGCCACAGGTAATTGTCTAGACGAATCAGAATGCCCTAAAGCGAGACTGATAGAGCCATTTTATACTTAATCTTTATAGTATAAAATTGTGTTAAATTATTATTGATTTTATAGAAATCATAAGGAAATGGTACTTTAATTCTATCATCGTGATAAATCAGGTTAAATGGAGTCAAGGATGCTAATTCAAGTATTTTAGAGAAGTCATCTACAACTTGGATCAAGACAAGAAATTACACCACCGGAGGAAGCACAGTTTGAGGCACAGCCAAGTTTAAAACCGTGTTACATACTGGAAAAGAAGGCGAAAATGAGGACTTTGAATAGAGAGAGACACGCCATAAGGCACGGCCGTGGTGGAACCCGTGGGATAAACCGTGCTTGAAGCCGTGGTGGAAGCCAGGACCAAGGAGATGAAAGTGTGGAACATCAACCAGATGAAGGCACGACTTGAAATCTAGCCGTGGTTGTAACCGTGCTACACACTGGACATGGATGAAGACTTGAAGATTATGCACAGACGAAGGCACGGCTTGAAATCGGGCCGTGCGTGTAACCGTGGTTCACACTGGGCGCGGTTGAAGACTTGAAGAATATGCACAGAGGATGGCACGGCTTAACCCACGGCCGTGTGGTGGGGCGTGCCAGGCAGACGTATCTTCACTTCTCGAAATCTACTTGAAAAAGGAAAGATATTTTCGTATCTTGCTAGCAAAAGATCACATGCTATCCATCTAATAGTATAAATAGAGCCAAACCCCTAGAGGGTTAAGACAACTTTTGATCTCGGAATCTTGGATCTTGAAGAAGGAAACGTGGAGGCAGAGCAAGCAACCGGGTTCATTATGTTTCTATCTTTTATTTTAGTTTTATTGATGAACATGAGTAGCTAAGCTACTTTTCTAGCCAAAGGGTCATAGATGTTTAATTCTCCACGAATTGTGAGGTCTAATTGACTTGTATTTATTCTATTCTTTGCTTTCTGGTATTCATATATCTTCTGATCGTTTTGTCATTATTATCTTTGTTGATTGGTATGAATAGAGCTCTTCAACTTAATTAGCAAGTTAATATATTATCAACTAGCACGTCAAATCCGTAATTGTTTGATTGTTCTAGTCTTAGTGACGCAATAACATGTTTGGTTATAAAAGAGATGATCGAATTCATGTTATGGAGGTGTGTGATCATGTTTAAATAGGTTATCTTATAATCTACTGGCATGAATTGGTAGTCTCTCTAGATCTTAATGATATTGATAGATTAAATCCTAAGCGTTTGTCTAAGGGTTGTTTAATCAATAAGAGAAATAATTCAAAGCGCTTGTCCGAGGTTATCGAGGAAGTAAGGAGAGATAGGTTGTTAGAGCTTGTTAATAACCATAACCAATTTATCTAGAACAAGAACAGAGAACATTTGCATCGATGATCAATTCCTAGAATTAAACCATCTTGATTGCTTTGGCTAGGCTTTTACCAATATTTGATTTTCTTACCTTGTTTTATTTTATTTTATTCACAAACAAAACCCCCCCCATTTTCCTTTTTCTTATTGTTCTCTTTGAATAGAAATATCTTTACCAATCCCTGTGGATTCGACCCTACTCACCACTATATGCAAATCATATAATTGTCTAGGAGTAGGTTTTATTTTTTTTGGATTCGACACCCATCAAATTTTGGCGCCGTTGCCGGGGATTGGTGTCAAATTTATTTCTATTCTTGTATGACTCGTTCTTCTCAGATAGGTGAACTAACTTATAATCCGGAGATTGAGAAGACTCTAAAGAGGCTGCGACAAGAAGCTAGATCATCCACTAGACCGAACTTAGTATCGGACTTGTCTGATTCTAAAAAAGAGGACGACATGGCAAATCTCGAGAGAACCTTAAGGGAGTTGGCTGCACCGGATGTGAATCAACAACCACTTTGTATTCACTATCCCGAACTAGCCGTGGAATTCGAATTGAAATCTGGGTTGATACATCTGCTACCTACATTTCATGGTCTTGAGAATGAAGATCCTCACAAGCATTTAAAAGAGTTTCATATAGTGTGTTCTAGTATGAGGCCGCAAGGAATAACCGACGATCAAATCAAGCTACGTGCTTTTCCATTTTCTTTAAGTACTAAAGCTAAAGATTGGTTGTTTTATTTGCCTCCAGGTTCTATCACCACTTGGACAGATATGGTAAGGCTCTTCTTGGACAAATTCTTCCCCGCATCCAGAGCCGCTGGTATAAGAAGAGAAATTTGTGGTATAAAACAAAGGGACACCGAGACTCTTCATGAGTATTGGGAAAGGTTCAAGCAACTGTGTGCAAGCTGCCCACAACATGGGATATCCGAACAACTCCTCATCCAATATCTCTACGAAGGCCTACTTCCGATGGAGAGGAAGATGATGGATGCTGCAAGTGGAGGCGCCATAGTAAACAAAACCCCTGGTCAAGCTAGGGAATTGATCTCCATTATGGCTGCCAACTCACAACAATTTGGGTATAGGCATGATACGTCTTCAAGGAAGGTAAATGAGGTAAATGTGTCTAACCATGAACATCTAATTTCTAATCTTACCTCCCTTGTGCAGCAGCTAGCTCTTGGAAAAACGTAGCAGGTGAAGGCTTGTGGAATTTGCGCTGCTCCTAATCATCCGACCGACATGTGCCCCACATTGCAAGATGACAATCATGAACACGCCAATGCTGTAGGCGGATTTCCAGGACAACCGCAAAGGAAGTATGACCCCTACTCGAATACTTACAATCATGGATGGAGGGATCATCCTAACTTCCGATATGGCAATAACCCACAAAGTTTCCAACAATTCCAGCCTAAGCCATCACACCACGTACCCCAAGCTCCTTCTACTTCAGGTATGCCCCTTGAGGATATTGTTAAGTCTCTAGCTGTTAATACCAAACAATTTCAGGAGGAAACAAAGCAAAGCATTCAAAACTTGGAGAATCAGGTAAGCCAACTTGCTTCAGTCGTAAACAGGTTAGAAACTCAAGGTAAGTTACCTTCTCAAACTATTACAAACCCGAAGCAAAGTGTTAATGCAATTACCTTGAGAAGTGAAACAGAATTGCAGGGATCAAATAAGAAAGGAAATCCATCTAATCTTGAGGAAGAGACCAAGAAAGAGACTTCGACTCCGAGCCAGCAGGGCGACCAGATTAGCAAGTCTCTAGATGAGCCATCGGAGGTCACATTAATACCACCTCCTTTCCCCTCCAGATTAGCGAAATCTAAGAAGGAAGCGGAAGAAAAAGAGATTCTGGAAACGTTTCGTAAAGTCGAGGTAAATATTCCTTTACTTGATGCAATTAAGAAAATACCGCGCTATGCTAGATTCCTCAAGGACTTGTGCACTAACAAAAGGAAGCTGAAAGGCAATGAAAAGATTAGTGTGAGTGAAAATGTTTCAGCTATTATTCAGAAGAAGCTTCCTCATAAATGTAAGGACCCAGGTATGTTCGCCATTCCTTGCAAAATAGGTAGTCTTGGAATCACTAAAGCCATGTGTGATCTAGGAGCTTCTATCAATGTCATGCCTTTGTCTGTTTATCAACGTTTAAATGTTGGTCCTTTAAAGGAAACGGGTATTATTGTTCAACTTGCTGATGGTCCAATGTTTATCCTGAGGGAGTTCTAGAGGATGTTTTAGTTCAAGTCAATGGGTTGGTTTTTCCTGCTGATTTTTATGTGCATGACATGGACGATAGTGATTCTCATACTTCATCACTGATATTATTAGGACGACCATTCCTTAAGACTTCTAAAACGAAAATCGATGTAAATGATGGCACCCTCACTATGGAATTTGATGGTGAAGTGATTAAATTTAACATTTATGATGCCATGAAACATCCTAACGATATCTCTCCTGTTTTTGTTACGGATGCTATTAACCCATCTCCTGTTTTTGTTGCGGATGTTATTAACCCATTACCACAGGCACCAAGGCTGGAATCCAAATCCTTATCCGAATATTTAACTAGGAACGTCTAGCCAAAGACGTTAAAGAAAGGCGCTTCATGGGAGGCAACCTATGTAAAAAAAAAAAAAAAAAGTTTTGTTTTGCATTAGTTTTGGTTGTTTTAGTTTTGTTTTGTTTTAGTTTAGTTTGTTTTGATTTTAGTGTAGTTTTGAACTCTTTGGATCGGCTGCAGCAAGGATACATATCATTAGATGACACTTTCCAGAGCTTAAAGGGAGCACTCAAATACCAGGGAAGTACCAATATTTCCTCTCTCTTATTCTCTAATGTCCTTTGTGTTGTTAATTCCTCTTCAATTGTGCTGAATTAGGAACAGTGAGGACACTGTTCAAGCTAAGTGTGGGGGAGAGGATAATAAAATATAGAGAATAGAGAACTAACTTATACTCTGAATGTTTGTCCTTAAGCAATTTTAAGCTAAAGTTTTTCAAAATTATCATGAATTCTAGAGATTGTACTAAATGTTGTAATAAGCATCTACAAAATGTGAAATTGACTTGTTCAAATGTTTTACTCACCCACTGCTATGATTAGAATACATGGTTAAAATTAAGTAGTGAAATCTTTAAGAAACAAATTTACCTTGTATTTAGCTTTAGAATTGGAAGTCTAAGAGTAGGTCGAGTCCTTAAGTGAAAAATAAACAAGTTTACTTCTAGGTTATATTAGCTACTATATACTCTTTGAAAAAAAAAAAAAAAAAAGAATCAAGCATAGCCATTACTCCAATGATTCAACTAATTGAGTTAAGAGTATTCAAACTTGAATGTTAGAGTGAGGAAGAGTCCGTAGGGGTATCTCAAAACCCGGTCACTTGAGTGATGAGCGTGGATGTTGCCGACTCAAGAACTCACTATAACGATAAGGGTGAAAAAGGCAAAAGTTCATGAAAAGAAGCGGGCAAAAACCCGTCAAAATAGATGCTTGAATAAATCAAAAGAACATGAATGTGAACATTCAATGAATTAAACAAAGATGTATAAAAGGGAGAATATCTAGCAAAGAGCTTATACTATATGCTTTTACTTTATACTGCAAGGATTATATGTTTGCTAATATCCAATGAAGTTTAATTGGGTGTTTTTCCTTAGTGGATTAAGTATTTACTTTTGGAATAAAAATTCTTTTGCTAAACATGAGGATTAAAGTTTGTTTTGTTTAGATTAGCTATTGAATTTTGTCCATAGTAATTTGATCACAGGAAACCAATTGGCTGAAGTAGTAGACATTAAACTACAAGTCATGGAATTACAAATGAATAGATGCTTGGAATGATGAAAAGAAAGTTTGTATAATCTATGATAGATTTCTCAATTAAATTTGATGCAATTGCTTGAGGACAAGCAAGAGTTTTAAGTGTGGGGGAATTTGATAGAGCCATTTTATACTCAATCTTTATAGTATAAATTGTGTTAAATTATTATTGATTTTATAGAAATCATAAGGAAATGGTACTTTAATTCTATCATCGTGATAAATCAGGTTAAAATGGAGTCAAGGATGCAAATTCAAGTATTTTAGAGAAGTCATCTACAACTTGGATCAAGACAAGAAATTACACCACCGGAGGAAGCACGGTTTGAGGCACGGCCAAGTTTCAAACCGTGTTACACACTGGAAAAGAAGGCGAAAATGAGGATTTTGAACAGAGATAGACACACCTTAAGGCACGGCCGTGGTGGAACCCGTGGGATAAACCGTGCTTGAAGCCGTGGTGGAAGCCAGGACCAAGGAGAAGAAAGTGTGGAACATCAACCAGATGAAGGCACGACTTGAAACTGCCATGGTTAAAAACCCGTGCTACACACTTAGACATGGGAAGACTTGACGATTATGCACAGACGAAGGCACGGCTTGAAATCGGGCGTGCATGTAACCGTGGTTCACACTGGGCGCGGTTTGAAGACTTGAAGAATATGCACAGAGGATGGCACGGCTTAACCCACGGCCGTGTGGTGGGGCGTGCCAGGCAAAACGTATCTTCACTTCTCGAAATCTACTTGAAAAAGGAAAGATATTTTCGTATCTTGCTAGCAAAAGATCACATGCTATCCATCTAATAGTATAAATAGAGCCAACCTTAGAGGGTTAAGACAACTTTTGATCTCGGAATCTTGGATCTTGAAGAAGGAAACGTGGAGGCAGAGCAAGCAACCGGGTTCATTATGTTTCTATCTTTTATTTTCGTTTTATTGATGAACATGAGTAGCTAAGCTACTTTTCTAGCCAAAGGGTCATAGATGTTTAATTCTCCACAAATTGTGAGGTCTAATTGACTTGTATTTATTCTATTCTTTGCTTTGGGGTATTCATATATCTTCTGATCGTTTTGTCATTATTATCTTTGTTGATTGGTATGAATAGAGCTCTTTACTCAATTAGCAAGTTAATATATTGTCAACAAAGCACGTCAAATCCGTAATTGTTTGATTGTTAGCTTAGTGACGCAATAACATGTTTGGTTATAAAAGAGATGATCGAATTCATGTTATGGAGGTGTTTTATCATGTTTAAATTTAGGTTATCTTATAATCTACTGGCTTGAATTGGTAGTCTCTCTAGATCTTAATGCTATTGATAGATTAAATCCTAAGCGCTTGTCTAAGGGTTGTTTAATCAATAAGAGAAATAATTCAAAGCGCTTGTTCGGGGTTATCGAGGAAGTAAGGAGTGATAGGTTGTTAGAGCTTGTTAATAACCATAACCAATTTATCTAGAAAAAGAATAGAGAACATTTGCATCGATGATCAATTCCTATAATTAAACCATCTTGATTCCTTTGGCTAGGCTTTACCAATATCTGATTTTCTTACCTTGTTTTATTTTATTTGATTCACAAACAAAACCCCCACATTTTCCTTTTCTTATTGTTCTCTTTGAATAGAAAATATCTTTACCAATCCCTGTGGATTCGACCCTACTCACCACTATATGCAAATCATATAATTGTCTAGGAGTAGGTTTTTTTTTTGTTGGATTCGACACCCATCAGAGACCCAAACTAACACCAACGAAGAAGATAATTCCCAAAATCCTTATCCCTCTGAGCTAGGTCCTTCACCATCTCCGTAATGAGAATCTGTTGAATTTCTAGGTACCTCTTGATAACTAAGACCTAAGGTTTACAACCCAACCTTCATTGTGAGTATCATTTGAGGCAGGAGGGGCACTCTATAGATAATTGTTGGAGGTTGAGAAACAAGATATAAGACCTCATAGATGCTAAATTGGTTCAGTTGGACTTTGTAGAAGCTCTAGCACCCAATGTCAATAATAAATCCCTTGCCAAGCCTAGGGCCTTCGTCAATATGATCATCACTAAAGAAGGTCGGCAGGGATAGATTTAGATGATTTCCCCATCACGTTGGAATAGATAACATGGAACTTAAAGCAAAAAGGTACACCTACTAGATATAAGTAAAATCTTAGACACTATACTAGAACCAACCTGCAATTCACTAATTATTCAAAAGGGAAAGTGAAGAAAGAGGATATTCACACCATGATGAACCTTAAGCCCAAGAAAAATCATACATAGAAGGAGTTGAGAATGATGTATTTAGCAGGCGATCCCACCATCGACACATTAGGAGAACCATTTGTGACATTTGAATACTTGGTAGACTATTCATTTTTTACCAAGAGTCTACACAGATGGCACCGCCTATAGGATGGGGAGCAAAATTTCGAGGAAGAAGATAACCCTAGAGGTCGGAAGGGAAATTTGAGCAAATAGTAAGGTATGGTGGGAATCGACCCTAAGTCCTCACCTTTGAATGCCCAAATATAGGAGTGGGGGATAACCACCATTCAGCCTAAGAATTTCATAATTCAACATCCCATTGTTGCAAGAGAACTATAGAGATGCGCCACTAAATTACAAGCTATGAAACAGATACGAAGGCACCCCTAAGGAATGAGAACTGACCCGCTCAAGGAGGATAAATGATTCGGTTTGAGGAAGTCAAGAGGAAGGTGGCTACAGAGCTACCCCTTAAGGAACCCCTAAGGCCTAATGACAGAGGGGAGGTTAAGGATCAAATCCCCTTAGGAAGTCATAAAGGCCAACGAATATAGGATCACAGATCAACTGGCTAAGGCCCCTACTAAAATCTCCTAATGGTCCCCCTTTTATCCCCAATTTGCAACCTTTAGGCTCTCGTGAATTACTCACAAATTAAGGTCCTGAAGGTATTGCAGTTGAAAAATTTTAGGTTTAGTAATTAATTTTATCCTCATGGTAGATAAAATAGCCTTTTTGCCAAAACATTTTGGGAGAAGAAGGTGACCAACACCCAATTTTGTTATTAAATTATAGCTAAAATGCAGGATATGGTGGTGGCCCAAGTACTGGTTGATAAGGGTTCTTCCTTGAATGTGTGTCCTCATCCATGCCAAATTTACTGGGGTAGACGGTTAGAAATGAAGCCAAGCTAAATTTACATATGATTTTTTCGATGGGCCCTAAAAGAGAGATACTAGGGGAGGTTGAATTTTTGACTAAAATTGGTCTACAAGGGTTCATGATTCCTTTCCAAGTGCGGACATATCGAGGCTTTCAACTTGCTTTTGGGGGAGACCTTGGATACACTTGGTGGGAGCCTACCATCAAGCTTACAGTAGTAAGGTCAAGTTTAGGCTAATGGCTAGGTTGGATGGGTGTTGGGGGAACGGGCCATGTATATACAAGAAATTCCCATCGGTATTGGGAGTGAAGAGATAAAGAATCGGGATTAAAACCCTTTTTTAGGGTGTGTGTGTAGCTAGTAGATGAAAAGCCACTCTTTTTTCCCACACAATCAACACGTTTGACTAGGGTACTAGTTGACTCATCGAGATTGGGGAATGAGGCAGAAGATGAAAAGAAGAAGGCGAGGATTTTTATCATGCTTCTAAGGTTTCCCAAAACCCTCAGTAACACTTTTCCAATACTAACTTAAAACAACCAATCGAACTTCCCCGAGCAACTGTTTTGGGTTTAAAATTGGTAGTGCATCGTCAACACGAATAAAATTAGATCGTAGTAAAGGTCAATTGGAAAAAGGGTTTCCCTTAGTCCCAATCAATGACAACAAGTTTTTTAGACTAGCATAGGGTCATAAAAAGCATCAAATTTCATTTTAATATTCTAGAAATGATTTAGTTTAGCCTGATGGGATAATAATATTTCTTGCACTATGAATAAAACTTAAATTTTCCCCTCTTCTATTCCTAAATTTCGCTTCTGCTTATTTGTTTTTTTCTATTCACTTTTTTTTCTCAAGTCCAACAAAATCAATGATAATGGAGGGTTTTCTGCACCTATAAATGATGAAAATACGATCACTTTACGGTCCACTAAGTTAGTCCGGAGGTAAATATCGAAAAGATAAAAAAATTTCGGGAGAGTTGGCATCGATTTAAAGCAAGCAAAGTTATCATTGATGAACCGGTAGTTGAGGAAATTTGGGAATGGATAAAAACCTTAGGAACCTTAAGGTCGAGAATAGTTTGTTAGAAGAACATAGAGGGGGAATTTGTTGCAATTTTTAATCCGAAAATCTAGACGTGTTCGCATGGTCATACAAGGTATTCTAAGGTTTAATCCTTTAATAGTATTTCATAAGCTATCCACTAAAGCTAACTTCAGACTAAGCAGACAAAAGCTTAGGAGATTTTAGCCTGAAAATTTTTTTTAAAAACAAAGGGAAAAAGTGAAGAAGTTTTTGGAGGTCGGGTTTATTGAGGTAATAGATTTTCTAGAGTGGGTAGCAAATGTAGTGGGTTTTTCCTTAAAAAAAAACAAGAAAATTCAAGTTTGTGTTGATTTGAGAGACTAGAACCAAGCAACACCAAAAGAAATTTTCCCCTTACCACACTTCGACGTCTTAGTAGATAACACTATTGGAAAACACCTTTTCTCTTCATGGATGGCTTTTCGGGGGATAATTTAATTAAAAATGTTTAGAAGGACAAACCAAAACAACATTCTTTACTACAATGGGGAACATTTTGCTATAAAGTTATGCCTTTTGGTTTAAGAATGCGAGAGTGATGTATCAACGACTATTGGGAGCATTTTTCCTGGGATGATGCATAAAGAAGTGGAGGTATACACGACAATATGATTGCTAAGTCTAAGGAAAGGGAGATCAGGGAAAGTCCTCAGGGGTTTTTTTTAAAAGACTTAGAAAATTTTCCCAAATTTAAACTAATCCTGAAAAGTGCCCCATTCGAGTAACAACAGGGAAGTTCCAGGGTTTGTTATCAATAGGAAGGGGATTGAAGTAGACCTAGAAAAGGTAAGGGCAATTGTGGATGTCACCTGCAACCCCTTAAAGAGGTAAGGGGTCCGTATAAAAAGGTTGAACTCATACCAGGTTTATATCTTTAACTGACCGATAAATGCTGCCCCTTATTTAAGCTCTTGAAAAAGAATGCCAAATGAAAAGGGAAGCAGAATGTGAAGAGCTTTTTCTAAAATTTAAAGGTATTTTAAAGAATCTTCCAGTTTTTGAAGTTCCTACCCCGGGGGGCCCTTTTTTCTTGTATTTAACTAACTCTTTGAGTCTATAGGTTTGTGTGTTAGGGAAAAAAAAATGAGTAGGAAGGAAAGGAGCACCCCCTATACTATTAAGCAAGAAGTTCACTAAAGGAGAATAGAGATACTCAAAAGTTGAAAGGACTTGCTGCGCTTTGGTATGGGTAATGCACTAACTTCGATAATACACCTTGTATTACTCGTTGAGTTATAACTAAACATGATCCGCTACGGTATTTAACAAAAAAACTAGCATTAGGGGGGAAGAATCCCCAAAAAGGGAAATGTTGCTTTTTAAATTTGAATTTTAACTACTGATAGGAACAGTTCCTAAAGGATCTATCACTAGGCTCGAGCTAAGGGTCTATACAACTTGGTTTGAAACCCTTTCATGAGAAACCAAATTTTTGAGGAAGCTAACTAAATTTTTTTTCATTTTACTATACTTGTTATGATTCCAACGGGTTCATTTGTCGCCCCCAATAGGATGCTAAATCACCTAATTTTTTAGGATCAAACTTTTAGGACTCTTTTCAAAATCCTTTAAAAGCCCGGGCTTTTTAAAACTAATTTTTAAAAATTTTTGTCATTTACTTGGACTATTTTTGTAAATCTTTTTGGAACACTTCCATTTGTTTTAATTGTTTTAGGACTGACCACCTAAAAGTGGCATAGTTATAATTTTGTAAATTTTTTTAACCCTAAAGGGGAGAAAATTTAAAAATACTTGTTAAGAAAGGGTTTTAAGGAGCTTTTAAACTTTTAAAAAAACCCCCCTTTTTGTTCCCGTAAGGATCACCTTGCATGCAATCCATCTCTAAAAATTCACCCTTGAAATTGTGGCGAGAACGACTTGAAAATCAATTTGATAATATCAATCATTTTTGTTTTTAAAAATTTGTACTTATGATCATATGTAGGTGCCATTTGTGTTTTTTTTGGTTATGTAAATTTAGGGTTCTTTTTTAGTTTTGAAACTTTTTCATTTAAGGGGGAACTTAATTCACCCCCTTTTTTCATCTTGAAATCTTGCAATTGATTGTTCCTATACCCTTTTGATTTCCATCTTCAAAAATTAAGATAATTTGTAAAGGAGTTGATCAAGCCAAGTGTTGTTGATTGTTAATGTTTTCCGCCTTTTAGGATTAATTTCATCGGTTTATGTTAATGCTTGAATCATTTAAGCATATCTCCATTTGGTATCACTCTTGCTTGGTTTTTACATCCAAATTTCATAAGGAATTAGGGGTTTTATCCTTCTTGTATGAAGGGGTTTTTGATTGGAACACATTTGTTATTTGATTGTGCTTAGTCGATTTTTAGGCACATCATATTTGGTATCAGAGCTTGAGTTATGAAAGGGAAGGGTTGCAAATGAATTCGTTTTTGGGTTTGGGTTTGTAGCCCTTGATCCAATAAGTTGTTGGCGTAAAATGATTTTGTTGTTGTGTTGTTGAATTTGTTGTTTTGTTGTAGGGGTGATCACTTGAAGAATTACACTCATGAAATCATTGCTCATGGCTAAAAATGTGTAGTGCATAAATAGCAAACAATAAAAGGGAAGAGTGGTTTCAATGTGAAGTGGAATTGTGTGTGTTATTTGCCGAAAAAGGTGGGGGATTAAAATTTGTAAATTTTCAGATTTGAAATCAGAATTAAAAGTGACTTTTAAGAAGTAAATTTGAAATTTCAAAACACAATTAAATCATAGTTAATTGTGTGTCATTTGAATTTGAAAAAGCCTTTTTCCCTTTGTAACTTGTAACAAATTGAAATTCCTTTTTAATTTGAAATGATTTTTCCTTACACTTAAATTTTATTTTTGGTTGTAGTTTTGGGGAAATGAAA